>VZUD01003067.1:11865-25079 GCA_013401065.1 Cepphus grylle
GGGTTGGACTAGATGATCTCCAGAGGTCCCTTCCAACCCTATGGTTCTATGATTCTATGATAATGTTGTATGCATTTGAACCGTAATCTTAAACCTGTGTTTTATTCTTAGTTTTCATTTTTCTATCTGTTGGTATTATCTGCATCATACGTCACATTAAGAGGTTAATACTTTCGGTATAAAGCATTTTAATTTACGTACATGAAGAAGAGCAAACAGAGATTATACCTACTATGTTAGGACTAAGCCTTAGATTCAGACACCTAAATTAAAATGTCTACACATGAGTTGTGTATCTATGTTCCAGTTTTGTGGGATCCAAGGAGATTTAGGAGTGGAGATTTAGGTCTTTGCTCATTTCCCTTATCATAGGTTTTGAGAGCCATTTGAGATGTCCTACAGTATCCTGCTTGGATTCAGGTTCGTGATCCAGAATGCTGTGGATCTCCCACAGGTCTTGTGTCATCATCATCTGGCCCCCTGTGGATGTGACACAGGACCTATGGGGCACCATCTAGTCCAGTTAAGGAAAGCCAGACAAAATTACCGAGAGCGTAAAAAATAGTAAGAGTCATGTGGGCAACTGAATCGGGTCTATACTTCCATTAAGTGTAAGGGGATTTTAGATAGATACCTACCTTGCGTGTAGACACATATTTTGTAGTTGTCTAAATGTAGGTACCTGAGTCTGAATTGCAGTGCCTTCCCTGACAGCTCATCAGAACAAGGGCCTTCACAGATCATGATGATATCTCTCAGAGTGTCTGGATAGATGTCCTGCAGTGAAGGGAGGAAAATGCAGAGTGGGGCTCACCATGCAGAATCCTTCTTAAGGTGGCAACAGAAAGGAGAGCGCTGGCATGTGTCTAGCAGCGTAGGTGCTCCCACTGTAAGATTAAAAACACCCCATGAATAGAAAAGGAGGGAGTAGTATTAAGAAATTAAGAATGCAAGAAGTGCCTAAATGCTCAGTTAGTTTAGATTTCAATGAGGCAACAAAATACCTTCTGCTTAGTGTTGTTATTATATCCTGCCATGAAGTGAAATAGAAATTATTTGAAGCCATAGACAACGGAGACTGGAAAATCATAGCAGATATTTCTCTCTGTGATGGAAACAATTTGATTTTTAAAAAAATATAATCCCATTTCTCTTAGATTTTTTTTAAAAGGTGGTAGTTTCCCTCTAAAGAGCAGATTAATGACAGTTGGATCATCTCTCAACATTTCAGTCTGAGCTATATCCTCTAACTTGGACGCATTTTCAGCTCAAGATGAGCTTTGATTCTTTGCCCCTTCCTCTGTTGAGAACGTCAGTATTTTCCTCATTAATGAAACAGTCTGGCCCCATTCTAAATATGCTGTGTTACTCAGATTCATGATCTCTAGCTCTGCTGTTAAACTTTCTTTCTTGGGGACTTTGCTTTGATAAGCCAATTATTCAGTCCTAAACAGTTTGCAGACTTCATGTAAGAAATAACCAAAGCAAACAATTACATTTCCCTGTCCACACTCAAGATGAATCACATCTGAAATCCTGGACACACACTTAATGTCTGCTACTATTTTGTCACATTCATATTTTCTTACAAATGCAACTCATCGTGCAATTATTTGAGGGCTGTTTACACCAGGTGACAGCTCGATGTCACTTAGCATTTTCAGAGACTCGGGAAACAGTGCTTAATCTAGTAATTTTCCTTTGCTAATATCTCTGATATAAACAATAGCAGACCAGCAAATGCAGTCTATGTCTTTCTAGGGAGTAGGTTACCCAGACAGCTTTTCCTGCAGTTGTTATTTTCTCCCTATCATTTCACCTAACACCTGCTCAAAGGTTGGAGGTTAATCAGAACACCTTGATGAGCATGCAGTTTAGTCTTGGAAATGCAGTTGTCTGTGTCCATCACTCATGCCCTTAGAAAATGTAACATAGCAGCTATGTTAGCAGATTCACTTCAGCCACAGTGGTACCAGACAGTAGCTCCAGTTATGAGTCTCTGCAGTGCGCTGTGAGGTCTCAGGGAAGGAAATAGTGTATAGAGGAGACTTGGTGTGGAGATATCTAATTTCTTTACCCTAAATCACAAACAAGGAATGATGCATGAACTATCACTTGGTAGGAACAGACTTTGGAGGCTCTGCAGCAGACTGTAGTTTTGTGAGGTGAGATGAGCCAAATCTAACAACTCATTTGTGTGGAAAAGGAGGAAGTCCCACTCTTCATCTCTGCCTTTCTCCCAGCCTTATTGGCTCTCTGGCACTCATTGGACAATTTTTCAAGATGATTCAACAGTAGTCCAGAAGAAAACTAAGCCACCCCAACACAGAATAGTTGTCTACCAGGTTAGTGAGTTTAATCATAGAATCATAGAATCATAGAATCTTCATGGTTGGAAAGGACCTTTGAGATCATCTAGTCCAACCATACACACACACAAAAAAGTCCCTACAATCTCTGTCGCTAGAGCATGCCCTGAAGTGCCAAATCTAGACGTTTCTTAAATACCTCTAGGGATGGTGACTCAACCACCTCCCTGGGCAGGCTGTTCCAGTGCCTGACCACTCTTTCAGTACAGTAAGTCTTCCTAATATCTAATCTAAACCTCCCCTGCCGCAGCTTCAGACTGGTCCTGTCATTATTCACCTGGGAGAAGAGGCCAGCACCCACCTCTCTACAACCTCCTTTCCGACAGTCCTCACCTCCCCCTGCTTTGATTCACCAAGTCTCTAATTGACCCATCTAATAAACTGAAGTGGCAAAAGTAGTTGAAGAGTGCTGCTGCTTATCACAGAAGAGCTTATTCTCAGAGCTGAGCTCTTCAGGCAGAGGCCTACAGTCATACTCCAAACATTGACCTATCATAGAAAATTGGGACAACATCTCTGTCTTAGGTTCTTAGCTACTGTAGGGTTTTTAGTAGAATTTCATATACACGCTTTCATTGGATTGAGCCACTGATATAACCTGGGGAATTCAGCTCCTAGTCTATAGATCCTGACTGGGTAAAGTGTGAGCAAAGTGTCCATCTGGCTGGTGACATTAAGGCGGGAGATTTTATACGTTTATCCAGAACTATAAACCACAGTGACGTCACATGCAGGTTGTGGTCTCTAACTCATAACATAAACGTACTGAAGTTCTAGAGCATGACTCATCTCACCTAACATGGTTGTGATCATAGGTATCACAACCCACATACAGTGATGGTAATTATGATTAAGATCATGAACGTAGAAGGAGCTGAAGTGAGTACTTGCAACCCCATGAATAGGGTCAACAATGGAAAACTTGCTTACCTATTCCCTGTATATCATGACTTGTAAAAATATCCCTTAAATGATTTTTGAAATTGGAAGAGGCACTCATGCTATGGTTTCCTAGAGGTGGATGATTTATCATGCTCCATTCAAAATTCTTCATCACAGGACAAATGTCTGCATTAACCTTTCTTTCAAGGAAGCCAGCAGCCATCTACACCTTACTAAATCCAAGGCACCGTCCATGCTAATGGCCATGCAGATGTAGTCAACTTGTTAATTACTCCCCCTGAAATGGCAAGAAGTGAATTCATAGCTGTCAGATCCTCCCACTCAGTAGCACAATCATGGACTTTAAAGAGTAGTGAAATTGCTACCTGCTATTCTTGTTCCCCAAGATAAGGGTACTTGGACTCCTGTTAATTATCATGTTTTGATTAAACAGGAGTACTTTGTTTACTTTGTTCATGTGCATCTTTGAAGTAAATGACATTTTTCTGGAAGCAGAGAAAGCAATGATATGCCTTTATTAAATATTAGTAGCATTATCTATATTGCAAGTGGTTTCTAACAGAAAAGCAAATGCTACAGCAAAGTTTTGCCTAGGTATCTTCAGCCCTGATTTGCAAAAATGCGAACATTTGTAAGAAATGGAATTTTCTCTTCAAGAGCTGGTTCTGAGAAAAATATATGTCGCTCAAATAGTCTTACTCACATGGGTGGGACACTTTACAAGCAAAATTTAGCCTGTTTGAAGGATTGTAGTACAAGGTCTGAAGAAGAGCTGAGTGAGTTTTCTGGGCAGCAAGTCATATCCTTTATAATTGTTTATATAAATTTAGCCACATCTGTGCATGCTTGCAAATTAAAAGCACAAAATGGTGGCTTTGTTGACAACAACATTTGTGTCATGACTGATAGTTACTGCACTGGGCCAAATTATTCACACAGACTTTGACAGTCTTTTATCCAAATCTCTGCTGTATCCCAGCCTCTCTGCAGAAGCCCATCATTTATAGGAGGTGACTATTCTACATCCAGGTGAATCCTACATTTCACAATATGTTGTACATTGTGTTTTGTCTCCTTGATGAATACATGTAGATGAAAACCTCTCCCATGCAACACTTTGTGCAACAAAATCACTCTTAATTTTTGTTCTTCTTGAAAGCCACCCAGGCCATTGTCTCCTTTCCAACTATTTTTTTAGTAAATATCATGATAATGAGAACCCAAAGGGAGAAGACAAACTGACTCAAAGTTCAATTCACTCAAATTTCTGTTCACACAAAACCTTTTAGAGTACAGATAATGCTTCTTTTTTGTCCCTACCACAGACTAAGTGAGATTAAGTTGCTTTTGCTTCCCCTGCTTTTCAGCAGAGAATGAAAGGGTACCACAGTAATGAAACTTCAAGCTGACATTCAGAAAGAGGTGCTGGTACATATCTATAGGTATCTGTAGAGGGGGGAAGGAGACAGAAAGTGCAATGGATAACCCATTTCTAATTTGGAAGGCACTGAGTGCATTTCAGGTCATTGAGAAAGCTGCTATGTAAGTACCCAATGCTAAAAATCAATCAGGCTCCTTCAGCAGCTGTGTGTTATCAGTCTTGCCCTGCAGAGCACAGATCTGAAACGTTAGGCAGCCCAACAAGGAGAAACTTAATTTCAGAGCAGCTGTTTTAAGACAGATACATAATGGCATTAAAAGAGGAGCACTGTGGTGAGGTGAGAACCAAACAGAATACTCAATAGGCTGAGGAAGCTTTTAGTTTTATTATTGTAACCAGAAGCAGACAGAGTACGGTCAATGGCAGCCAGAGCCTAAGTTAAAGGAGTGAGATGAGAGTATGACAATGAAGATGGCTCAGTTAAAAACTACTAATAAGAAATAGTCAGGCTGCATGGGACTTACCGGGCCTAAACTCACATCTTTATTATACTGCAATGATTCTGGATGCTCAACAGGTAATTTAGGCCCTGCCCCCCTCCAGGTATTTGGGCACCACTTTTCACTGATGGTAGCAGAATTAAGTGTAGAGGTTTATTTGAGGATCTGGGCATAGTCCAGTTATGCTTCTGCTTTCCACTGAAGATATTAGCGCTGCTTATTTCAGGAGGACAAAATCAACTAAAAGTTATGAGGTGTTCTTCTGCTCTTTTGTTTTCAGGCTTACAGAATAGAAGTAACTTGTATTTCTATTTGCATTTTTACCCCTTGAAATAATGAATTATCTTATGAACACTCAAGGATTCGTTTTTACGTGCCACTGGAAATGCAGGAACCTCTAAAACAGAACATGGCAGTTATTTAAGAACATGTCATAATGCTGAACAAAGACTAAATAAAGGAAACAAAGAATTGCATCTTCAACTGAAATTAATAAGGAGAGTTGGAATGTACAACAGTAATATGCATTTGAATTTAGCAAAGCCATTTGAAAACAATGTTACAGAATCTTTTCTGATGACATATGTGGCCAAGACCTTGGTTTAATATCTTATCTGAAAATACGTTTATGGTAATTTGAATGCTAAAAGGAAAACTGAAAGATAGAAAGTGCCGTGTTTCTCATCATGCAACTGAATGTATAATGAATAAATGTATTAATTCCTTTTACGATAAGCACTTAACATGACTAATGCTTTGTTTTTTCTCAGATTATTTTAATTTTCTCAAGGCCTACACTATAATCTTTTTATAAGAATAAGGCTAGAAGAGAGGTACTATCTACATTAAATGCTGCATTACTTACCTGCTTCTCTTTCATAGAAATAGCAGAGAGGTTCAAAGTGTGTGGTTACTGAAGAAAGAGTTTCTATCTGTAGGTTTGGAAATGTAGCAGTCCTTTTTTCTCTGTTCAGCAAACCATCATCAAGATTCTTCTGCCTGGAATGATGTTGTCTGTTATCAACACTTGTATAGGTGGGAGCAGGCAACTTGTGTTGTTACAACTGAGCAAAACCTGAAAGACCTGACAAAGACCTGACAAAGCTGAACAAATGATAATATAATGGCAAATGCAGTTCAATGTTGAGAAAGAAAAAGCAGCAGCACTGGAAAGAATAATCTGAAGTATTGTTAATTGCTGGTATAATGTAGAATTATGTAACACTAGGCAGAACTGGAAATGGGATATTTAAGTATCCTATCTACTAGTCTAGTACTAATTTTCCTACTTGCCTTATTTTAAAGGATACTGCTATCTACATGACTATTCACAGAATACAAGGCAATCAAATCTGTCAGTTCTACTCTTCTAAGCCATTCATTGCTTATCATGTGTGCATAGCTCATAGGAAGGCAACCTCTGTGACTTGATGTCCTTGTCTGCAAAATGCTGATAGCAATGCTCACCCAAATTATAAAACACTCATACTCAAGGAGAATAATTATATGCTAAGGGAAATTGTAAAACCAATATATTTTGATGGGCAATTCCTGTGTCGTATATTTTTATCTCAAATGGAAGTTTATGTGCATTAGTTAGTATAGTGATTTAAGTCCCTGTTCATCTACTCTCTTTTTATTTAAAAATTCCTTGTTGTGCATAGAAATAGCACCCATCCAGCCTAACACCCATCCTACATTCAGGAGCATCTCTGGATTAAAATGCGTGTGTAGCAGATAATCTAAGCACACCATGAGCTGGGTCTCCTGCTGTCTCTTTGGCACACAGGGAGAACAACAAGAGGCAGAATTCCAGGTGTGGCTGACTGAACTTGGACTTTCTTCTGATGGTTTGGCACCTCCTTAGCCAAATAAAATATATTTTGGATCATCAATATATGTGAGAATCTCATTGGTTTTAACTGCAATTGATAGTGTATAAGACAGAGAAGAAGAGAGACTATTTATTTAGAAGGAATATAAGCAGCATTAACAAATTGAAGAAAGAAGCAGCTGACATCATATTTCAGGGACTGGAACATGTCTGTGATGCAGATGAAAAGCCCATTCCAACTCCCCTTTAAATTGTATACCATCCAAATCTTTGTCATGAAGCAGTTTCATAGCTGAAAAAGTGCTTTGATATATTTTTTATGAATCTAGCTTCTCCAGTGCTAAGATAACTGATTGCAACACAGCCTCGCATTAATTATTGTACTTCTGTCTGCAGAATGATGTCCTATAAAAAGGAAAGCTGAAAAAAGAGGATGTATTCATTTAAAAAAAAAAAAATGCCAGGTAATAAAATGTTTAAGGAATAATTTTTTCTTTTCTTTCATAATACTGCAAAGGACAATCAAACAATTAAAAAAAGTTTAAAAGTGCCTTTTAAAAAAACATTTTTTTCTTTGTTTAACTGAGTTATTCAGTAAAGGAGGAAAGAATTAGTAATAAAAAAGAATAGGTGCCATTCAGAAAACAGTTGGAGCTGTATTTGGTTTTTTCCCACCCTGGAAAACAGTAAACAGTCAGTAATAATTCAAGCCAAGTAGTATAATTTTTTAAGATTAAATTTTTATCTATTTTCATTTTTATATTTAATGTTTGTAGGAAATAAAATTATTAAAGAAGCACATATTCTATATGGAAAAAAGATAATTCTCTTTAAAAATTAAGTTTTATGAGATATTTTAACTATCGAATTCATATATTCATACATTCATGTAGTATGTAGATTGTAAGGATGCAGGAGTTTTTATTTAATTATTTTCTTTGGTACCTACAAAATGCTAATTCTTGCAGTCTGTGTTAGCATCATGGTTACATCTCACAGCAATATCAACAAACTCCATCCACAATTTTTTCTTATAATACCCTATCTTTCTACTGCTTTTTACCTAAACAAAAAGCTGGGATCTTACAGTTAGCCTCACAGAGAAAGACTAATACTGAACTTAATATAAGATATATACTTATTGTCTGATTTATTGTCTGATGTCTAATTATTATTCTCATCTCTTTTTGGTGCCTTACCTTAATGCTTTACTGAAATGACAGCCGGAGTTTGACCTTTTAATAAATATCAGTTCTTAGAGCTGTAGGATGTAAAATCCAGATACACATGGCTTAGCAGCTCCCAATTAACTTTTTGTTGTGGTTTAGCCTCAGACAGCAACAAAGAACTACGCGGCCACTCTCTCAATCCCCCCACTGCCGTGGGGAGAATTGGAAGAAAAAGGAAAAACTCATGGGTTGAGACAAAGGCAGATTAACAGAACAGCAAAGGGAACAGGAAAACAAGAACAGTAACACTGATGATAGAGGAGTGTACAAACACGATTATGGTACCACTGCTCACCAACAGGACCCAAGCGCGACTTCCTGCCCCCTCCCCTGGCCAGCTCCGGGCTATAGACTAGGCATGGTGGTATGGAATACCTGTGTCCCTGCCAGCTCCTTGGGAAAATTAACCCCATCCCCACTGGAACCAAGAGACTTTCAAGGGAGCATTATATTAGTATTGTAAATTAATTAGGTGAAAGACAATGTAATGTGCTCAACCATTGTAAGTAGTGTAAATATACCAGACAGCATTTGTAATAATGTGAATAATTTTTAAAGAGAGATTAGACAGTGAGTTTGCTAGTACTCCTGATGAAAACTTTCCTGCTTTGTTTTATATATACAGTCAGATGCTACTTCAGTGGAACATCTTCACTTCTGTAACTTCATGTAAACAGCATGTTCCTCTGAGATCTCAGGGGTTTTGTTTCTTTAATGTGACCATAATGTGTACTATGGTGCCTGGACTAAAAAAGACTAACCACATAGTCCCTTTTGAAACCTTTTTAGAAGCATTTGAAGACTCCAGGGTTTCTGCTTAGCATTATAGCTACTAATAAAGCAAAAATATGTTAACTGAGTCCAAGATACAGACATATCCAACTCTTAATCTCCAGGAGGTTGTTTCTTTCCAGGTTAATGCCTGTGCCCCATAGTCCAACTGAGTAAAACAAAGATGTTTGTCTATGAAATCCCTCACTCAGCTCTATTTCCATTACTTCCTGAGATGAAATCCCAGTTTAAAAGTATTAATTGTAAACCAGAACTAAATGGTACAGCTCTTCCACTCTTAGCTTGTCTTCTCGGTCCATACAACATGAGATGGGAAACATGGTTTTCAGTTTATGCATCTTTCTTCTGTCTCCTGCACTGGAAAAAATTCACAGTCCTAGTAGTCCATGAGATCAGTGAATACACAGGATAAATGTTAAGATAGTGCCTCTCAGAAGACTGGTTGTACTTGAGCATTAAGAAGCTGATAGGTTATAAATGGGTGCTACGATCTGGTCTCTCGTATGAAGGTGTTGGCTTAAGATAGCAATTCCCTTGATAAGTGTGGGCTTTAGGACTTCCTCTTAAATGAGTGCCTTAAGAAAAGTTAATTAAAAGACATTAATCTCCCATCTATTTTCCATTCAAATACAGGTTGAGAATACCTCTGCTTATCCTACCCCAGTTGAGAATATTTTTAAGCTTTTCTAAATTATCTGTACTATCCTGCTTATTCAGTATAATCTAAGGATTTCTTATTCAGCAATACCAAAAAAGAGATGTATTGACTGAAACATATGCTGGTTGGAATGCTCTGGCTTTCTCAGCAAGGCAATGTATCATACAGTTAATTAAGCCTCTGGGTCATCCTACCATCAATGGGACTAGGTATTTGTTTAAAGCAAGGCATGTGCCTAAGTAATGTGCTGAACTGAGGCCTAAAAGAAGCAGGAGAGTCATGAAAATTACTGTATGCGTTTATGTTATTAAAGATAGCTTGCCACTGACTGCGCAAGAGTGGGCTGAGTTAAGGCCATCCAGAATCCTTCATATCTGAATGCTTTAGTTTTTCCTTTGTGGAGGTGGAAACCAGGTTTTTACATGCCTTTATAAAGCGTCATATGATTCAAGATATAAAGGGTACAAATTGGACCACCTTGAGAATTCCAGCTACCTGCAGTATAATCCCAATATTATCTCAATAATCATTGAAAGCCTAGTCCTGAGGGTCTCTGTCAGCCAGGGCTTGCAAGATTGAGTCTTTGTACAGGACCAGCCATGTGCTCATGATGATTAATGACACTTCTCAAATGCATTAAATGCACTTGTCTTCACACCTCAATGCACAGCCAAAGCATAACATCAGTCACCAAAACCACTCGGGCTGCTATGCATTATTATTTAATTAAACAACACAGATAATTTCCAAGACTGTTTCAAGTATAAACATGGCCTGGTATCTAAGCTCTGTTTAACCTTAGGAAGAAAGTACAAATGTTGAGGGGAATGAAATTGAAATGTGAGGAAAAAAATTTATGCAAATAGTAGTTCACCTTTTTTGTTTTTCTCCTTCCAAATTTAGGTTGACAAAATCATGAGCTAAGGGAATGGTCCACCAAGCACAGTTTTTTCCTCCTCCACCCCCAGCCATGATGAGTGTGAGGACACTGATTACAGCATTTATTTTAAAAAATACATTTGTATCCTCTCCGGAGATATACAGAGGTCTAATTAATTGCTCTGACATATCTGAGCCAGAAGCCCTCTTCAGCCACAGGGAGACTTTCCCAGTAATTTAGACAATCTTTAGCTTGAAACTATTTGCTGGAAAAACTCTGTGGAAGTGTGATTGTGGTAAGTAAAAACCACTCTGCTGCATAGCACCAGCACAACACCTCTGAAGCTTTGTGACTTAAACACCACCTGTGGTCTATGCTATCCTCTTAAAAGGAGGCAAATTTACTTCTTTAATATTTTGAGGTAGTGTAATAGAAAAGACTAGATTGCTTCCTTTTGCTAATACTCTGCAGTGATGGTAGGACTGCAGAAAGTGTCTTTTTTGACTCAAAAGCAAGCAAAGTTAGGTCAGACTGGAGAGCTTTTGAAAAGCCTACTCCAAACTAGCAAAGCTATTTAATTTTCCATTCTCTGAGCCACTCCCATGCTTAGTCGTACTGGACTGTGTTTTTCAGAGGATGCCTATAAAACTCAAGTCCGAATTGATGACTAACCAGCCTATTTGGACATTCTAGACACTGCTGGACAGGTGAGTAGTTTCCCAATGTGAACTATTCAATCAGAGATAAACCCAAAGATTTTAACCTCAGATATATGGATCACAGAGCTAGAAGCCAAGCTTCCCTATTCAAACATAAAGGGAGCAGTAGCAGAATAACATTGAGTAATTAACAAAGGAGAAGATTAAAGGAGTGCTTCAGTGGTATAGCATAACTTCAAAATCTGACCAGAAGAGACAGGCAAATTTAATCGTGTAGAAGATAAAAAGCTGTTTGTTCCTTTTTCTCTTGTATGCAGAAACATCTGTCACCATCATGGAATGAATAAATAATATTGTTGGTTTGTCTTATGTGTTTATCATTCCTGCTTTTCTATATATTACAGGAATCTTCTGATCTACTTGTAGATCAAGTATTTTGTTACCATTCTTTTCCTTCCCACATTATATTTAAACATCAAATACTCACCCATAGGGAAAAGATCTTAATGCCAAAAGTAACACATAGTGCACATATAATGTGTATATGCATGTATGAGCATCAGTCAGGGAATTAAGTTTCACATACAGTAAGGCAAAAGGAGGAGTAAATGCAAGAATTTCTTCTACCTGACATAATTCACTCCCTTTCCATCTCAAAATGTTTTTATTGTTTAATCAAAATCTTGCAGCTGGTTGATCTTCTCCTGAGGTATGCATCAGGTTCTGTTTGAATGCTTTGATAGTTTCATGTTTCCATAGTGTATGAGTCAGTCAACAAGGATGGCAGATCCTTAAAACAAAAAAAAAAAAAAACAAACCAAAAAAGATTTAGGAAGTATAAGTCTGGAAACCTTGATCTCAGCTTCCCAAACATCTGAAAGCACCTTAGCTGGGCACTGCAAATGGTGGGAAAAGCAGTCTGCTGCCAGGAATTAGAATGGCATCAAGTTATACAAGTTGAATGTAGTTCAGGGGGATTGTGGCGTGAGTTTTACATGTGAATGAAATATAGGCCAATTTCAAAGTGAACTCAACCCAGTTTCAGGAATCAAAAGATGCCCTGAATTATTCTTCCTTGTCCCAAAATTATACAGTCTCAGCAGTTAACCAGTGACTTGCTGCTGAGTCTCCTGTGAAAGTGTTTGATTCTCCAGAAAATTTAAGCTAAATTTCAAGGAATGTCTCCAAAGCTGTGAATTTAATTGACCTAGAATTTATTATTATAACAGGCCAAAGAAGTTCCTTATGCATAATAGTCCTAGCATAGCTTCAGCAATGATTTGGCTGGGAAAAGAAGGAACATCATAGCTGCTACTCAATATGTCTGAAAATATCTGTACTTCTGTTGAAGAGGAAGCAACATCTTTGCTTACTCAGGAAGCTTGAGCCTAGTAATTCAGACCTATGTTGTCATTAGTACACAATCACTAGAGGAATTATATCTCCATCTGTTTAGTCTCGTAAGGCTTTAGTGTTAGGGACCACCTGTCTTATCCTTTAATATTGTTCACTGTCTGCATCTACTTCATTCTACTCCTAAATTCACTTTAGTCCTATTTTGTAGAGTTAAAATGCTAAAAAGT
Organism: Cepphus grylle; assembly: GCA_013401065.1. Taxonomy (NCBI): domain Eukaryota; kingdom Metazoa; phylum Chordata; class Aves; order Charadriiformes; family Alcidae; genus Cepphus; species Cepphus grylle. The sequence continues at coordinate 24,654 of VZUD01003067.1, forward strand.
AAAATAGTGCCTTACCCAGAGCTGAAGAGAAATGATAAATCACAGTTTATATGTCTAGCTTTTTGCTAATGGAAAGAGGAACAAAATCTTATACAGGATTTCTTCATCTTCATAATTGTGTTCCTAATTTGCTGTGGAGACTTTGAGAGAGTGCAGGAGTTAAACTCTGCAAACCATAGAAGAGGGTACAGTAGGTACAGAGCTCCTAGCGTTGTGCTCTCGCTTACAGATCTGTGCAGAGATGAGCTACCTGATCCTAAATTTGCATCAGTAATGCAAATATTATTTATACAAAGGAAATGAAGCAGCTTAAAATCAAAGCAAAGAATGGAAGATGAATGAACCAAGAATGGATAGTGTGCTTTTATGTTGACTTGGGGAGTAATATGTTGTTGTCCTGGTTTGAGGTAAAACAGAACCAACTTT
>VZUD01003077.1:2025-15943 GCA_013401065.1 Cepphus grylle
CCATGGCAGGGGGGTTGGAACTAGATGATCTTTAAGGTCCCTTCCAACTTAAACCATTCTATGATGATCACTTCTGAAAGGAACAGTCCCTACCTCTTCCATGCCCTCAGTTTGACTTTCTCACTCCTTCCACGTACTAGGATTCGTTCATGCAACTGTATAATACATGAACTGCACACTCAGAAGTGCATAATAAGCTGGACCAAGGAACTACTCCTGCTGTGCTTTAGATGTATGTGCATGTGTGGGTGGGTTGGTCTTCACTTAGATCCCTTTGAATGCTCAAGGGAAGAAGCAGAAACTATATATGGAGATATCACAATCACTTTTTTTAATCCTCTTGTTGCAATCATGACATTGCAACCCCAAGCTCTCACATGTCTTCAAAACACTGTATTTTAAATCATGCCTCTTTTTTTTTTAGTTTAAACAATTTCATTGATCCAGTTTAAAGCACATCTGCACAAACTCTTGCACTAGCACAACTGGTGGAGTGAAATGCTGAGGGGATTATAGGGATCTCTTTAACTAGCTTTACCACTAAAGAAATATAATGTGGATCAGCATGCTAAATCACCTCAGTGATCTGAAAAGTTACCCAGTTTCTATCTGCACTTTGAAAAATGCATATTAGCAACCAACTGCACCAAGTGCCTTACCCCACTCTAGTATATCCTTCATTATCAGGAACACAGTAAAACTCTCAGTCCTTTAGTTGCGCTGTATCACTCCCTCACAGGGCTACTCTACTGGTTACTATCTCCTTCCCCTGTCATACTTAGTTTACAGAAATTGCTTGTTTATGTCTGCCCTCCATACGTAGTTATGATGGTTCATTAGTTCATTGCAAAAAATAATTTCTAACAACTGATCCATCCAGTCAGTCAGAGATAGCAAGTAGGTTGAGAGAAGAATAGATCATTGCTGGAAAAGAGAGTCTTTCAGATGTTTATGGCCTTTCTCTGTCAAAATCTCCCTTAAATTGTTAGTTCCTGATCAAGGTAATTCTTTCACACTTATTTATTTTACTGTTCCTAAGACCATCCAGGGATTATTATCTAACTTAAACCAGATACTTGGTTTTAGCTTCTCAGCAGTGTCATGTGCAAAGAAGCAAAGTGAATATATATAGGTGTTATCAGTTGATGATGGGAGGAGACCAATCATCGGGAGAAAGATTCAGGAAACAATGGAACAGCTGTGGAATCACCACAAAATTTTTATCTTTGCCTGCCAAGTTTCCTTCAGAGTGCTGTTTTTACCAAGTACCATTCACACAGATAGATACCTGGCTATCAGGGTTGTGTCTGTATAGTGGATGCCACATATCCTTCTGATAAAGACCGCTTTCTGAAGATCCACTGAAATCAATAGCAAGAGTTCTCTGTACTTGAAAAGGGCAACGACTTCACTGAAACGACTTCTCTCTAGAAGGAAAATATTTTATTACAACAGTCATCTCTGAGGTAATGGCAATTGTAGAGTTCCTAGATGGCAGCAATCTCCTAGCTTCATTTGCGCTCAGTTGATCCCTTGTCAAATCTATTTAGTGTAAGCACAAGGCTACTGGTTTGAATGAACCTACCTTCCTGTTTTCTCAGGACACACAGCAAATATTTTATATAGTCACTTGTTTGTTTTCTTATTCATGGCAACTGACCAGATGTCAAGTAACTTGTGGAATTTGTGTGTATTCTGTAGTTCTGGATACGATCAAAAAAAAACCAGCTATGTCTCCACCAACTAGTAAGAAGGAAACACAAGCTTTCTTAGGCATTGTGGGTTTTTGGAGAATGCATATCCCAGATTACAGTCTAATTGAAAGCCCTCTGTATCAAGTAACCCGGAAGAAGAACGATTTTAAATGGGGTCCTGAGCAACGACAAGCTTTTGAACACATCAAACAGGAAATAGTCCATGCAGTGGCCCCGGGGCCAGTCCGGGCAGGACAAGATGTTAAAAACGTGCTCTACACCACAGCCGGGGAGAATGGCCCTACCTGGAGCCTCTGGCAGAAAGCACCAGGGGAGACTCGAGGTCGACCCCTAGGGTTTTGGAGTCGGGGATACAGAGGATCCGAAGCCCGCTACACTCCAACAGAAAAAGAGATATTGGCAGCATATGAAGGGGTTCGAGCTGCTTCGGAAGTGGTTGGTACAGAAGCGCAGCTCCTTTTAGCACCTCGACTGCCGGTTCTGGGTTGGATGTTCAAAGAAAGAGTCCCCACCACACATCATGCAACTGATGCTACATGGAGTAAGTGGATTGCACTGATCACACAGCAAACTCGAATGGGAAACCCCAGTCGCCCAGGAATTCTGGAAGTGATCATGGACTGGTCGGAAGGCAAGGATTTTGGAATGTCACCAGAGGAGGAGGTGACGCGTGCGGAAGAGGCCCCACCATATAATAAACTGCCAGAAAATGAGAAGAAATATGCCCTGTTCACTGATGGGTCCTGCCGGATTGTGGGAAAGCATCGAAAGTGGAAGGCTGCTGTGTGGAGTCCTACACGACAAGTTCCAGAAGCCAGTGAAGGACAAGGTGAATCGAGCCAGTTTGCAGAGGTGAAAGCCATTCAGCTGGCTTTGGACATTGCCAAGCAAGAAAAATGGCCAGTACTTTATCTCTACACTGACTCCTGGATGGTGGCAAATGCTCTGTGGGGGTGGCTACAGCAGTGGAAGCAGGGCAACTGGCAGCGCAGAGGCAAACCCATCTGGGCTGCTGAACTGTGGCAAGATATTGCTGCCCGGATAGAGAATCTGGTTGTGAAAGTACGCCACGTAGATGCCCATGTACCCAAGAATCGGGCCACGGAGGAACATCAGAACAACCAGCAGGTGGATCAGGCTGCTAGGATTGAAGTGGCTCAGGTGGATCTGGACTGGCAACATAAGGGTGAATTATTCATAGCTCAGTGGGCCCATGACACCTCAGGCCATCAAGGAAGAGATGCGACATATAGATGGGCTCGTGACCGAGGGGTGGACTTGACCATGGACACTATTGCACAAGTTGTCCAAGAATGTAAGACATGCGCTGCAATCAAGCAAGCCAAGTGGTTAAAGCCTCTTTGGTATGGAGGACGATGGCTGAAATATAAATATGGGGAGGCCTGGCAGATTGATTATATCACACTGCCACAAACCCGTCAAGGCAATCGCTATGTGCTCACAATGGTGGAAGCAACCACTGGATGGCTGGAAACATACCCCGTGCCCCATGCCACTGCCCGGAATACTATCCTGGGCCTTGAAAAGCAAGTCCTGTGGCGACACGGCACCCCAGAGAGAATTGAGCCGGACAACGGGACTCATTTCCAAAACAGCCTCATAGACACCTGGGCCAAAGAGCATGGTATTGAGTGGGTATATCACATCCCCTGTCACGCACCAGCCTCTGGGAAGATAGAACCATACAATGGACTGTTAAAAACTACACTGAGAGCAATGGGTGGTGGGACCTTAAAACATTGGGATGCACATTTGGCAAAGGCTACCTGGCTAGTTAACACCAGGGGATCTACAAATCGGGCTGGCCCAGCCCAATCAAAACTTCCACGTACCGTAGAAGGGGATAAAGTCCCCATACTGCACATCTTAGGGAAGAGAGTCTGGGTTAGTCCTGCCTCAGGCAAAGGCAAACCCATCCGTGGGATTGCTTTTGCCCAAGGACCTGGGTGCACTTGGTGGGTGATGTGGAAGGATGGGGAGGTCTGATGTGTACCTCATGGGGATCTGATTTTGGGCGAGAATAGCCAATGAATCAAATTGTATGATGTTAATTGCTAAGTAACCCTGCCTCTGTATGTCCTTGTTACTATAATTGCTATCAGTGTCACTACAGTAAGAATCACCCAAACTAATGACAGATGGACTTTGATGAAAAAAACGAGTAAAGTGCAGCAGTGGTGATGGGATCAGAACTGACCTCAGCAGCTGGTGCCCAGCAACTTCCTCAAGATCTACATCTTCAGCTCATGGACCGTGGGCCTTAGCCACACTGGCTACACCAGCTACAAGCTCCGAAAATACAGCATGCAACAGGCCAGCACCACACACCATCTCACCTGCCCTGAGAGACTGTTCTAATAGATGGAGCCCAAAGCCATGGATTAAATGAACTCAACAGACATTTTAGAGGGATGGCCCATAGACTAAGGGCATTTTATCTGTATGAATATATATGTACATGTATATCAAGGACAGGGAAAAGCGTTGGCAATTAATTGGAAACTGTAAGATCTGGGCATGACGTAGATGGCATGGAATAATGGGTGGATAATGTTCTGGTTCCAGCAGGGGTAGGATTAATTTTCCCCAGGATCTGGCAGGGACACAGGTATTCCATCCCATGTGAGCCATGCCCAATCTGTAGCCGGGAGCTGGCCGGGGGATGCGGAGGAACTGGGGTGTCCCAGGTCCAGTCAGTGAGCGGTGGTACCATAATACCATAATCTTGTTTGTACATTCCTCTATTCATGTTATTGTTGCTGTTTTCTTGTTCCCTTTGCTGTTCTGTTAAACTGCCTTTGTCTCAACCCACGAGTTTTGCCTTTTCCTTCCAATTCTCCCCCCACGGCCATTGGGGAGGGGGTTTGAGAGAGCGGCTGCGTGGTTCTTTATTGCCATCTGAGGCTTAGCCACAACAGTCATGCAATAGGATAAGCAAACAATGTTTGAAAAAGAGATAAAAGCCTATCAAAACCAAAGGTGCTTATGGCCTCTTAGGCTCTTAAGTGCTTGGATAAGGCTTTATAGGTAATTCATAAGGACTTCAGCATTTCCTTAGGTTGCACTTAAGGCACTTGCATCTTTTAGTTCTGGATTCAGGCCATAATGGCCATGACTGAGTAATCTAATCTGTGAAGACACATACATAAATACCCTGTAGAATAAGGTTTATATAAGGGAGATTAGGTGCCAAATACCAAATGCTTCTCTCATATGTAGAGGAAAATGTTCTTTTAGAGGAGAAAAGATATAGGTATTTTTGCAAGTACCTACTATCAAACCTCAACATACTCTAATGTAGTTGACAGCAGATTCCACTGAAAAATAATGGCCTAGAACTCAGTAAGGTATTCAGAACGCATTTCTTATAGCATGTGATAGATATAAAATATGAATGTCATTGCAAGTAACCTGAACATTCATTTAAATATATTTACAGCACAACAGTAATAATATTCTCATACCTCACTAGATTGTGGACACAGATACAATAAAGTGAAAGGGATGGGGTGAACCTCATCTCTCATGAGCATTCCTTCCATTTTCCTCCATCTATCAATCATTTCCTAGCTCTTGCACTCTGTCACAACTTGTCTTTAGCTCTGCACTGGGAAGTCAATGCAGCAGTGAAGCAGCAGATTGGATGACAAACTGATCCCAGAAGGGGACCCAACTATCCCAGAAGTGGGAGGACAAACTGAACCAAGCCAGAAGTGAGCCCAGAGGGGGACCAATAGAATAACAGACAGAGTCTCACTTCAAAGATGATATGCATCATGGAGTTTGGAGTCAGCCAGCTGTTCCTGGTGAGGGTCCAAGATCTCATAGGAAGTTCATGCGGAGACTTCAACCTGTTAAGGAAAAGTAAAAGTACGTGCAGCATGGAAAATTCTCAGAGGGAGAGAGAAGTTTCATTCTGGATAAAAATTAAGTCCTTTTTATATCATAGAGACATATCATAAGAGGGCATAGAACACCACCACAGTGCACTAAATACACTAAAATGTTAGTGAAAGTATAACATTGGAACTTGGGGTTTGGCCTTCATGGCCACTCTGTGACATGAATAAAAGTCCGGGGATATAGGTCATGGATAAATGAAACAATATACACTTACTTTTTCTGAAAACATAATTCAGAAATGGCTAATACCCAAATGTCAGTTTCTAGTGTGATCATCTTTTCCATATTTCATCCCATTCCCTGAAAAATGAAGAATCTTCCTTCTGTTAAGACACTCTGCATCTTTTTTAGGGTGACCCCTAGAATTTCTTATGAAGAGAACTCAAAAGGAAAGGGTGTTTTTTTTCATTTGAGAATAGGAATGGGTTATTTTGGAATCAAATTCCAGGGCTGGTGCTGCACCCTCTTTGTCACCGAAGGGAAAATCATTAACAGTTCTCAGAATAGAAAGACGTAGAAGATATGATCTCTCCTAATCTCTCTCTGAACCTTTCTAATCTGAGTATCTCTTTCCCACAGAGAGAAGAGAAGCTTGTGACCTCCACAGAGTAATGGGATATCTCACACAGGGTCCTGAAAGCGAAGGAACTACAAAATATGACAAGCGAGAACTCAAAATTGAAAAAAGCCTTATCCCTGCTTTTCGACTCATTTTCCACAATTCTTAAGCAGTTCTAATGCCAGGCATGAGGAGAAAAGGGAAGGCTGTTACATTACTTTGTAGCTTATCTTTTTTTTTGAGTGGAAGGTAGCCAGGGAGACCACTAAGTTATAAAACCTAGCATTGATAATTCTGATACAGCTACCATTTTACCATTTTCTCACCTCAGAGAAGAGCAGATCTCTGGCTTTTATTCCAGGAGGACCTCCACTCTTGAGATATGAATAAATTTCAACTGGCAAGACCACAGAGCTGCAGCCAAGCTCCTTGTTCAATGAGTGCCAAACTCAGGACTTGGACAGAGTTTTTAGTATTGGAATGAAAGCCTGCAGAGCAAAGTGATTTACAAAGTCAGACAGATCCATACTGCTGAAGTCCAGCCACCACTGCATGATCCAATGTTCATGACAGGAAGTGGAACTGCAGGCTGAAGCCAAACTGGAAATGGCAACCAGAATGTAATGGAGATGGTAAAATAATGACTTTTTCAACATTTAGAGAAGAAAAACATTGACTATTTTAATCTATTTCTTTAAATCAAAGGTGAAGGAAAAGAAGAAGGAAAGAAAAATCTTGTAGGAAGTGCTCCAGATAAAGTGAATAAATAATTTCCTCAGGAATATTATATTAGGAATATATTAGGAATGAGTATAGATCTTTGAAGGAAGAAAAAAAGGAACTGACAAACAAAGAAGGCTATGTTTTAGAGGTTGAGAAGCATAGAGAAGAAATTAAAAACTGGTAAAGGTCAAGCTGAATTACTCTACCAAGTATATCATATTAGCTATGCACAAACATATCCCTTTACTTTTGTATTGGTTTTGGCTTGGATAGAATCTATTTTCTTCATAGTAGCTCATATGGGGCTATGTTTTGGATTTGTGATGAAAAGTGTTGATAACACAGGGATGTTTCAGTTACTGCTGAGCAGTGCTTACACAGAGTCACCGCATTTTCTACTTCTCACACTCCCCTGCCAGTGAGTAGGCTGGGGGTGCACAAGCAGTTGAGAGGACCCCAACTGATGTCATGCACAGCAATAAAAGCACAAGAAAAGGAGGAGGAAAGGGGGACATTCAGAGTTATGGTGTTTGTCTTCCCAAGTAACCGTTATGTGTGATGGAGCCCTGCTTTCCTAGAAATGGCTAAACACCTGCCCGCTGATGGGAAGTAGTGAATGAATTCCTTTGCTTTGCTTGTGTGCACGGCTTTTGCTCTACCTATTAAACTGTCTTTATCTCTACCCATGAGTTTTCTCACTTTTACCCTTCCAATTCTCTCCCCGTCACACTGTGAGGGGAATGAGCGAGTAGCTGTGTGGTACTTTGCTGCCTACTGGGTTTAACCCACAATTTTATTTTCCCTGACTCTTCATACAGCCCAAAACAAAATGAATATTTCAATTCATTTTTCCATTAAAAAATGAAAAATTGAAGGAAATGAGGGTTAGGACAAAGTATGGAAAGAGAAATTACTCAAATGGAGATGGAAGAAAAATTTTAAAACTTCAATGAATTCAAGCTGGGATGAGTTGCTTGTCACAGTCCGTTTGGACCTCTCAAATTTACAGGGCAACGTACTCTGTGAATTAAACTTTATTTTATGAGCTCATTAAGAAGTACAACAAACAAACATAACAAACAAGGGCTCAATCCCCTTTGCCCAGAGTAGTCTATCAGGTTAATTTGTTGTAGTAAAATTGATATTAACTGGAAAAACAAAATGTAACATGTAACTGAAGCAACCAAGGGAACCTGCCGCTGCTGCTAAGTCATCTATACAGCCCCAACCATATTTCATTAATTATAGAGAAATAGTAACTAGACATGATTAATCTAAGATTGAATTAAGCAACTAACTACTAGACAATGTAGCTTTGTTAATAAGCAAGATATTTCTGTCAAGAGAACGATGAACTGTAGGCCTGGTCAGCAAACTGAGAAAACCACCTGGAATTGCCAAGATTAGAGGAGAAATAGGTAAAAGGTAATTTTGGCAGGGGGAGATCACGACCACCGACTCATTGACCACCTACCCAAACAATGCCACTTACTTAAAAGAGAACAATGGACAAAGAAGACAGAGTCTGTGCACTAATTTACATAGGAAGTGAAGAAACCTTGACCAATAACTAAACAAGCACCCCATTTCTGCGCATTAATGGAATAAACTTGGAAATACCTCTGCTCTATGTGTTATTGGCTTGCACACTGGGTAAAGAACCCAGATTTGGGACAATAAATTCACTTATTCACCACTCAAGTCATAAGGTTTCATAATTTATGACCCGTAACTCAATCTGTGCACCTATAAGCAAACATCAGTAACCTAGCCTATGGTGAGAGCACTTATCCTTCCTTCTCCATCATGGTGCAAGCATCCCCTGTATCACACCAGAAAGCACAAAAGCCTCAACAGTGCAGCTGCTGTTGAATCCGCTGTTGCCTTAAGAGGCAAAGTAGTTTTGGCAGAAAATAAACTCCCTTGCATTCTAACACTCCTCACCAAGGTGGGAGGCTAGGTGTGGCTAGGTTTAAATGCAGAGTGATGCCCAATTCAGCACTATCAGTCCAGTTGTGTTTAATATATTAAACTGCTATGATTCCGGATCCACTAATAGTGGACTGCACCTTCAGTCTAGTCGGGCTCATGAACTAGCACGGCCACTCTCAAGTCTTTGGTCGTGTTCAGTGAGAAACCAAAATGACTAGCTACTTAAACAGTGTGGTTTATTTAAGCAACAGATATATAGGTTCTTAGGATTGCCGGTGATAAATACACTGTCTGCAAAGCACGTGCAAATGAAAGTTTTGTTAAGTATATAAAACACGCGACAAAGTTATAAACAATACAGTCTGACTATAAATGTAGGAAAGAGACTCTCTAGAGAGATTTCTAAGTTTCCCGAGGAAACACTCAGTATAATCTAAGTCTTACCCAAAGGCGTCCCTATGGGGGTGGAAGAAAGGCTCAGCCCGTCGACTGATCCCGGAAGTCAAAGGCAGTCTGTGATGGAGTCCTCCTTGACTTGTTCACGATGGTGTCTTCCCTGATATCCCCCCTTTCTTGGGCTATTTTTATACTATTTTTTACCTTCAAGGTGGAGTTTGAGTGACTCTAGTCATAAATACCTTTATTATGATTGGTGTAAAATTCTCTCGCTTCACATTTAAAGGTATAGTTTATGAAAAATTCATGGCGCAGACTCAAGGAGGAGTGGTTGCACCTTGGAGGCAGGCCTTTGGGATGGAGGTGTGTTTTGGTATTATAATGACATTATAATGAGCAAAGTTCGCACGAACGACATTTCGTCAAAATTTGACAGACTGTTGGCTCAGGGTAGTAAGTATGCAGCTTATCAGTTCCATAGGACCATCTTGTTCCCATATCTGCTGTATTATCACAGAGTTTGGCCGTAGAATCTCCACCCTACTCCATCCTCTGTGTTGCTTTGCAAGCAATATTGTACAGGGAATCGCAGATGCAGTGGACTCCCCACATACCAGCTGCGGCTGTATTCTACCCTAGAAACTTTTTGATTTTATACCTTTCCTTAATGTGTGAACAATTCTGTATTTTTGATCATTTTAGTAATTATTCCACATCCGCTTCAAAAGCTTTTTGGCTAAGTTGATGTTTTATACCTTCCATCTTGGAAGTTTGGTCTCCTCGGCAAGTAGAATGGATTGAGAGCAGCCCTGAGGAGAAGGACTTGGGAGTACTGGTGGATGAAAAGCTCAGCATGAGCCAGCAATGTGCGCTTGCAGCCCAGAAAGCCAATCCATCCTGGGCTGCATCAAAAGAAGCATGACCAGCAGGTTGAGGGAGATGATTCTGCCCCTCTATTTTTCTCTCATGAGACCCCCACCTGGAGTACTGCGTTCATCTCTGGGGCCCCCAACATAAGAAGGACATGGACCTGTTGAAGCGAGTCCAGAGGAAGGCCATGAAGATGATCAGGGGGCTGGAGCACCTATGCTATGAGGACAGGTTGAGAGAGTTGGGGTTGTTCAGCCTGGAGAAGAGAAGGCTCTGGGGAGACCTTATAGCAGCCTTCCAGTACCTAAAGGAGGCCTACAGGAAAGATGGGGAGGTACTCTTTATCAGGGAGTGGAGCCATAGGACCCAGGGTAACGGTTTCAAACTGAAAGAGGGTAGATTTAGATTAGATATTAGGAAGAAATTCTTTACTGTGATGGTGGTGAGGCACTGGAACAGGCTGCCCCGAGAACCTGTGGCTGCCCCATCTCTGGAAGTGTTCAAGGCCAGGTTGGATGGGGCTTTGAGCAACCTGGTCTAGTGGGAGGTGTCCCTGCCCATGGCAGGGGGGTTGGAACTAGATGGTCTTTAAGGTCCCTTCCAACTCTAACCATTCTATGATTCTATGAAATTGTGAAAATACCATGATTGTAATCAGAAACTGGAAAATTCTAAGAAATTTGGGCAAGTTTTGCTAACAAACTGAAACTGAAAATCAAACATTCCTAAATAATGTACAGAAAAAATACCAGAGGGAGATTAATGACTTCCTTTGGATTAAGGGATTTTGAACATATGTTACATGAGAAGGAGCTTTTCCAACTAATGCTGGTCACCAAAAGATGCCTCTTCCACAAAGAGCCCAACATCACCAGCTCCACCATTAAACTCTGGATCTTAATTGATGGTGCTCCCTATTAGCCTTTTAATAATATGGAATGGGATACTGGTCAGTGGGAACATTTCTGTCTTTTATATTTAAATATCACCTGTGGATGGAACAGCTTGCTGTTTTTCTAATTACTCTGAGGTCAGCCTTAACACAAGCCAAACTCAGAAAGGTAAAATAAAGAAATGTATTAATCGTCTTCAGACACACAAATTGGAAACTTAAGAAATAGGGGAACAGAAATCAGTGGAAAACATGCAAATATGTTACCTGAATCAAAGCCATGCAAGTTTTTTTTAAAGGATAGGAGGGAGAAAAATTTTGTGGAAGACCATGGGGGGCAGAATTGTAATAATAAAAACAGGAAAGTAGGAAAATAATTTTTCCAAAATGGACTTTGTGGCTTTTGGCATTGCTAATAATTTGTGTGAAAAAAATTAATATTTTCATGTGTGTTTAATATTATGCCAAGGCAGCTGCTGGTACAGTAGTTATCTACAACAAATTAGAGGGCAGTTAAAGTGAGTTTTTCTACAATCAAGAACAAAGCAGGACCAGTTAGCATGAGGACAGCGGGCTTAAAAACTTGCTGCACATAATTTGAAACAGCTTTTGTGTAAGGATGCCATCTCTGGTTTCCAAGCTCTAGTGCTAAATCAAAACCAAATGGAAAGACTTGAATAAGAAAATTACAGATTACATACTGACATCTCCTGCTCTGGCTAAAGAGAGGAGCTTTTTTTCATCTTTGCTATTTGTGGTAAGTTGACCTTGACCAGCTGCCAGATGCACACCCAGCCACTCTCTTACTCCCCCTCCTCAACAGGACAGGGAGAGAAAATAAGAGGAAAAAGCTTGTGGGTCGAGATAAAGACAGGGAGATCACTTATCAATTACAGTGACATGCAAAACAGACTTGACTTGGTTAAAATTAATTTAATTTCTCACCAATTAAAATAAATTTGGATAGTGAGAAACAAAGACAAAAACTGAAACACTTTCTCCCCACCCCTAATTCTTCCCAGGCTCAATTTCACTCCTTCATTCCGAACTCCTCTACCTCCTCCCCCCACCCTGTGCAGTGCAGGGTGGAAGGGGAATGAGGGGTTGCAATCAGTTCATAATGGTTCCTCTCTGCCACTTCTTCCTCCTCACACTTTTCCCCTGCTCCTGCATGAGTCCTATCCACAGGCTGCATTAAATTCTGCATTCATAACAGTTCCAATCAGGAAAAGTGGGTTTTCCAACAGCTGTTTTCTGTTATGTACTGCTGTATTCTTTAGCTGAAAATTATATAGATCACAGGAATGTGGTTAACCATTTCCTCAAGTGAAGGCTGACTGAGGTTCTAAATGAGGCACTGTAGTTTGAATGAGATCTTAGAGGCAAAAAAACGAAGGTTTCTCATCAAACTGTAGATGTGGGAGATAAATTGCTAGCACCAATCTGAGCTGTTGGAGCTTTTCCTGTTCTCTTGATGACCCCCTACTGGATGTTTTTCAAAGAGCAAATCAAAGAAATACAACCATTTTAGAAGTCCAAGGGCGATCAAGAGAGATTTCAGGGCCTTGGGACAACTGGTTAAGGGATCAGGAGCACAAGCAGTGTTTTCCTCTATCCTTCTGGTTGCAGGGAATGATGAAGGAAGAAAAAGGAAGAGCCAGCAGATCAATACCTGGCTCCGAGACTGGTGTCACCAGCAGAATTTTGAGTTTTTTGATCATGGGTCCGTCTACACAACACCAGGCCTGCAGGTGACAGATGGGGTACACCTGTCTCAAAGGGGGAAGGGATCTTTGTGCAGGAGTTAGCAGGGCTCATTGAAAGAGCTTTAAACTAGATTTGAAGGGGGAAAGGGATAAAACCAGGCTTGCTAGTGATAAGCCATAGGATGACATGCCAATGTTTGAGGGATGGTGTGCTAGCAAGGTCCTTCAGCCTGCTCCATGATGTGCTGAGTACACTGGAGCACATTTGAAATGTCTCTGTACCAATGTGTGCAGCACCTTAGCCATGTCAGTGGGGGTAGGGGATGGAGATCCACACGGCAGCAAAGACACAAGGGTTGTTGAAACCATGGAAGCTCCTGAGAACAGTCACATAGGAATTAGGGCTTCTCCCCCCAAAAAGGTGTCAGGATCAATAGCCCAACTGAAGTGCATCTACATCAATGCAAGCAGCATGGGCAACAAACAGGAAGAGTTGGAAACCATTGTGCAGCTGGAAAACTATGATATAGTTGCAATCACAGAAACATGATGGGATGACTCACAGAACTGGAGTGCTGCAATGGATGGATATAAGCTCTTCAGAAGGGATAGGCAAGGAAGGAGAGGCAGTGGGGTATCCCTGTATGTTAGGGGGTGTTTTGACTGTCTAGAGGTTGATGATGGTGAGGGAAGGGTAAGGGTTTATGAGGGGGAAGGCTAACAAGGCAGACATCATGGTGGGAGTCTGTTATAGATGAAGAGGCAGATGAAATATTCTATAAGCAGTTGGGAGAAGCCTCATGATCGCTAGCCCTTGTTCTCATGGGGGACTTCAACTTACCAGCTGTCTGCTGGAAATACAATACAGCAGAGACGAAACAGTCTAGGAGGTTCCTGGAGGGTGAGGAAGATAACTTCCTGACACAGCTGGTGAGAGATCCAACTAGGGAAGGAGCCCCACTAGACCTATTGTTTCTGAAGAGAGAAGGACTTGTGCGTGATGTGATGGTTGGAGGCCATCTTGGGCATAGCGATCACAAGATTATAGCAATTTCAATTCTTGGAGAATTAAGGAATGTGGTTAGTAGAACTGTTACCTTGGACTTCCAGAGGGCAGACCTTGGCCTGTTTAGGGACCTGAAGGGCAAAGGAGTCCAGGAAGGCTGGACATTCTTCAAGAAGGAAATCTTAAAGGCACAGG
>VZUD01003077.1:16918-33063 GCA_013401065.1 Cepphus grylle
TTAGTAAGGCCTTTGACATGGTTTCCCACAGCATTCTCCTGGAGAAACTGGCTGCTCATGGCTTGAATGGGTGTACTCTTCGCTGCGTAAAAAACTGGCTGGAGGGCCAGGCCCAAAGAGTTGTGGTGAATGCAGTTATCTCCAGTTGGCAGCCAGTCACAAGCAGTGTTCCCCAGGGCTCAGTACCATGGCTTGTTCTCTTTAATATCTTTATCAATGAACTGGACGAGGGGATCGAGTGCACCCTCAGGAAGTTTGCAGATGACACCAAGTTGGGCAGGAGTGTTATCTGCTTGAGGGTATTGGCCAAGAAGGACAATAGCATCTTGGCTTGCATCAGAAATAGCATAGCTAGCAGGACTAAGGAAGCAATTGTCTGCCTGTACTCAGCACTGGTGAGGCCACGCTGTCAGAAACTGGAACTTTAAAATAATTGTCTCAAAGCCTGCTTAAGCTTCTGCAAATTGACAGCAGGCTTGTGGGCCAATAAGAAACTTGCTTGTATCTATTTAGCACCTTCTGCAGACCATTCTCTTGCTTACCAGTCACCACCCAAGATTGCCATCAGCTGAAGTGGGCATGTTGCTCCCAGCTGGAAAGGGCGTGTTGCCATCAGCTGAAAAGGGTGTAGGCCTTTGGCTATTAGAGTAGCCAGACCCTGCCTACCCTGGGGTTTACCTGGGCTGTGAACTCCAAAATTGCTGAGGCACAGTGACTGTGCTGAGCCAAGTGCTGCCCAAGCAGCAGGGGGCAGGAAAAGCTTATACCGCAACCATATCAAACAACAATTAGCTGGGCAAAGGCCACCTTCATGCTGATTGGTCAAGCTACAGACTGACTTGGGCTACCTGGACTATAACTGGCACAGCAACCCACCACAATTTGGGACTGAGATGCTCACTACCATCAACCATGGAGCAATGGGATGCTGTTGAACTTCCAGAGGACTGCTGAGATGTTGTCGGGCCTGGGGTGGTGACTATACTCTTGTTATGCTCTGTAATACTGCTTCTGTTTTCTGCCTTTCTTCTACTTCTGCCTTTATTTTATTGCTTGTGTCGGTGACTATTGCTGGGGAATAACAATAAACCTGCAGTGAGCGGGATCTGACCTTGTTTGTGTCTTAATCTCACACTTGGAATCATTGCAAACCTCTCCCAGGCCCAGTGTAGTCAGACCGGGATATAACACACACCTTGAATACTGTGTTTAGTTTTGGTCCCCTCAGTACAAGAAAGACATTGAGGTGCTGGAGCATGTGCAAAGAGCAAGAAACCTAGTGAGAGGTCTAGAGAACAAGTCTTATGAGGAACAGCTGAGGGAGCTGGGGTTGTTTAGCCTAGAGAAAAGGAGGCTGAGGGGAGACCTTATTGCTCTCTACAACTACCTGAAAGGAGGTTGTAGAGAGGTGGGGGTCGGTCTCTCCTCCCAAGTAACAATGATAGGACAAGAGGAAACAGCCTCAAGTTGTGCCAGGGGAGGTTTAGGTTGGATATTAGGAAAAATTTCTTCGCCTAAAGGGTTATCAAGCATTGGAACAGGCTGCCTAGGGAAGTGGTTGAGTTGCCATCACTGGAGGTATTTAAAAGTGTAGACATGGCGCTTAGGGGTCCGGTTTAGTGGTAGACTTGGCAGTGTTAGGTTTATGGTTGGACTCGATGATCTTAAGGGTCTTTTCCAACCTAAATGATTCTATGACTCAGCTCAAAGTGAAGACACATTATTCAGAGATCAATATAAGAGACAATACATGCTATTGCATATTACTGTGCATGTACTTGTGATGCTCAAAGTCTCTTTCTATGCTGATGTTTTTGTCTTATGGAAAACCACCAATTTCTTAAGTCCTTAACAGATGACAGTAACAATAAGAACCAATATCACTCAAATTGGCCTATGAAAGAGAACTTTTTTCTTAATAAGAAAGCTTAACTTCACACCATATGCTGAGGTACAATAATATTTTGTAACAGGTTTTTTAAAAAGCCATCATGGGTGCCTGTCCTTTCCTGTAAGTCAAAGCTTCACTGCAGTGTCCCGCTCGATGTGGAATACTAAATTGTGTAACTTGTTACATCTCCTTAATATTTATAGTTCTAATTTAGATTTCAATGTATGCTTTTTGTATGTCAAATGCTATCAAATTAGATAGCATGGAGAATTTAGAAAAGACAGAATAAGAGATACAGCCATCTCACAAAAATGTCTGTGTTGATCAGTTGGTAAACATTTAAGAACTTAATATTGTAATCAGACATGTCCTCAACTCTCTTTTTACTAGTTGTTATACTTCCAGAAG
Organism: Cepphus grylle; assembly: GCA_013401065.1. Taxonomy (NCBI): domain Eukaryota; kingdom Metazoa; phylum Chordata; class Aves; order Charadriiformes; family Alcidae; genus Cepphus; species Cepphus grylle. The sequence goes on from VZUD01003077.1 coordinate 19,218, forward strand.
GTATTTAACCTAATTAGAAGAGGGAAAATATATCCTGTTATTAAGAACAGTTTGCCCATAAATCTGAGATTTGCATGACAGTTCAGTCAAGCCTTTTCATTTGTAATAGTAAAAGTTTTCCAGTGGTACTGAGCAGAATCCTAACTTAACTTCTACAGTCTTGTTTTAAATTGACATTATAATGCTCTTCATCGTCATCAGGGTTTGAAGTTGCAACACCATCTGTGGCAGTTGCACCTTCTCATGGATGAAGTCAAAGAATCACAATATATTCTCAGCTTTCACATTTGTTTCTCATTAATTTAAAAAGGTTGCAGCTGCAGTGAAAATGACTTCTGCGCAAGAAATTAGGAGGGCAGCTGAACTATTTGCTAAGTTAGTCAAGGCATGATGAAAGCTTTCTGATATTATTACATGTGTAGGTCTTTATATGTGGCTAGAACTTTGTCTGTCATTTAATGAGAACACCTTCCTTAAGAGAGGAGCTAGCACTACTAGTCTAGTGTTTATTCTACCAAAAAAATCTTCAGTCATCAAAAAAAGTGAATACTAATGAAAAAGAGTAGCTCAGCTGAAAAGAGATGGAACTAGAAGTGCTGGTTCTACCTAATGCCTTGCTTATAAATCTAAGAACTTGATCTTGTCAATGCTCCTACTGGTTTCATGACAGCAGAATCAGGCCTTTCACTTTCCCAAGATCTCAGATTTGTACACTGACAGCATCTCATGGGGAATGTTGCTCCATGGGGGGCATTGTTAAAAAAAACAGCAGAGAAGACTGTACAACATGAAGCTGGTTGGATGCATACAATGCACTGGAACAAGGAAAATGGGATTTTCTTACTTCACAGACACCAGTCCTAATAGGTATCATCACCAGTGACAAAGAGTAATGACATGCAGAGTATCCTTCTAAATAAGTGGTTCCGTATTCTTTCCACATACTCCCTGAAGCTCTCATAGCCCCAGAAATAATGTTAAGGTTTTCAGAGTGCTTCCAGGGGATACTTATGAAGTATTATTTTCATGATGGAAGAGAGTTGATTTTCACTGATTAGATACTCTCTTCTTGAGGCAGTGCAGTCTAGAAAAAATATACTAAATGCTTCTATTGCTCACAGCTTTTGTCAATGGCTTTTCTTCAGCTATTTTCAATCAGCCTGGAGTACTTTGCGCTCACATAGTGGTTTTGCACTTTTAACAGATTTTCAGCATGTAAAAATTTCAGGTTCATATTGGTACTTGTTAAAAGCTACGTGTAGGTACATATTTCCCTGTTCCATCAGATCTCAGAGTGTTTACACTGAGTGTTTAAAATGGGTACAACTGCCCTAAGCATGCACAAGAAGACATTTAATGCTTTTGAAAGAAAAATTCAACCCAGTACGTTTATGAGTGCAAACATATTGATCCTATGAATGGGCCATCTTATATGGCTCTTGCAACACTGGCTTCATTGTTACTATATTTAAGACTACAGTACAGGATTCAGGGAGATAAGATGCATATTAATTTTTTTCTAATGGCTCAATAAAATTTTGGCTGCTTTTTGACAAAGTTGGAGAATTACTGCTGGTGGCTGAGACCAAAGGTTTTTGGAAAGAGACCTAGCAACAGTGAACCAGGACACTGAGTGCATTCAGGCTTTTTCTCAGTTATCTACATAGCCATTGTGTGTATAATGATGAATATTCATTCATAAGGGATCCCTCATTAAGCTCAGCATAACATTGTCCAGGTGTCAGAAATACAGTAGTAGATGGCATATAAAGCCATAGTGGCTAGAAGTTGTTTGAACCTCCCATTGTGCACTGGAGTGCAGCACAAGTATAACTGCAAAGCCACACTGTAGTTACAGTAACTGCTGTGACATTCTTTTGAGAGGTGGAATGAATGTGGTGCTATTTTGCTATTTGCTCCAAGGCGTTCCTCAGTGATAATGGTTTGATTTTGTTTGGTGTGGCTGGTTAGACTCATATTGGCAAAGTCAGTTTGACTCTGTGAGACATCCAACTCCTAAGTGTCACAGATGGAGTCCGCTTCCAGTGGGCCAGTAAGGATTATTTAATTGATGGAGTACTTTGGGAATTCACGTATCCCATTGAGCATTGTGTGCTTTGAGATTCCTTTTCAATAAGACATTAGCTCTTTCTACCATCCCATTTGATTGAGGGTAGTATGGGGTGTGGAATACTCATTTAATTCCCTCTTGTTTTGCCCAATCATGCACTTCCTTACATGAAAAATGTGAGCCATTATCACTTTGGATAACATCAGGAGTAGGTAGATTTGAGAACCAAAATGATAGCCCTCACACTGTATTTCGCCCATTGGCTTTCTGACACTTAGTTGCCACAAGCAAGCTAGAGACTACCTCCACTCCTGTGAGGATGTATTGATATCTTGCGGAGGATCTGAATGGCCTGATATAATCAATTTGCCACGCAGACCATAAAGTTTTCCCTTCATTGATATGTAGAGGTGGTGCTTTAGCAGGATGATCTGCTTGTAATTTCAATCTACACTGGGGACACTCTGTAAGAATAGTTTCACAAGTTTTCCTGTTTATAGGCCAGCCTTTACTCTGTGCAGCTTCCCCCACTGTCTTAGGAGAAGTTCCTCCAATCAGAATATCATCTATATATTGGTACAGTTTCACACCTTGGGGGAGTGAGACTGTCTGTAAAAGTTCAGCAAGTGCGGCATGAGCAATTGTGGGTGAATGTTTATACCCCTGTGGGAGTCTGTTAAAGGTATATTGTATTCCCACCCAAGCAAAAGCAAACTTCTCTTTATCCTGCTCCTTCAAGGGAACCATAAAGAACATATCTTTTACATCTAATGCGGCCATCCATGGGTGTGCAGCTGCTTGCAGAGTAGCTGTTAAGGTTGCAATGTTTGGTACAGCAGCTGTTAGCAGGGCTGTATTAGCATTTAGGTGCTGATAATCAATTGCTAAATGCCACCTCCCATCTGGTTTCCGAACTGGCCAGACGGGTGAGTTATATGGGGAGTGGGTTCTGGAGGTAATTTGTTGTTTCTCCAAATCAGCTATGACTTCAGAAATTCCATTTTGTGCTGCTGCAGAAATCAGATATTGCAGTGCTTTAGTAACTTTTGAATCAGGGAGTGCAGGGGCTGCGTGAAGTACACGCACTGTAGCCTCTCAATTTCTACTGGGGTTGGGATTGATGTTTCAGCCGAAGGACGACACATTGCCATTCAGCAGGTACTGGGTTCATCTGTTTAAAACATCGAAACCTAAAATATTTTCACCATGATCTTTAATTGCAAAGCGAGTAGACGACATGCGCTTCTCCCCTGGGAGCCATAAATTGACCTTGGCAGTTTGACACACAATAGTCACTCCATTCACATGGGTAATCTTAAATCTTTGCCATGCAGATCACACAACCAGCTTCTCAGCATCTTTTTGTGTTAGTATTGAAATGTGTGCTCCTGTATCTATTAAAATATTCACCAATTGTCCCTGAGGACCAACTGGAATCAAAATGCATGCGCCATTATCACTTATCCACTGATAAGCCTCCATTTTCTGGACAGGCAGGCCCAATTGCCCTCTGGACCCTACTCATCTTTTGACTTCATGCCCTGCAATTCCTCCCTAAGAGGGAGGAAGGTGTTGTCTCCCTTTCTATGGACTGGTGCCCAAGGAGTTGAACTTTGTGATCTCCTCCCTGGGGCTTCAGGTTTTGTTTTTCAGCTGGTGCATTGTCCCAGCCCATTTCACAGGCTGTGCATTAATTCTGCCCACTTAGGGAGTTGCTTGCAGGGAATTTTGAGCGTTATCACCTAATCCCTCACTGTGTTCTATGTCTTTCTTGATCTCATCTCATTTTGCAAATAGAGGGGCTTTAAGAATTGCCAGGGGTCCTCTAATCAGTGGTTTTAACATTGCCTTTGTGTGGCCCTGAGTTACTTTTAGGTGCTCTTCAATAGCTTCCCAATTATGCCAGTTGCCACGAGCCCATTCTTCTGAGAAGCTGGGACTTGGATTCACTCCATGCCTCTGTAAATAATTAAGTAATCAGTGGTACTACTTGCCATCCTGCCAACTATGCCAATTTGTCACGGATGGAGTCATGCACTTTAGTCATAAGAGAGAAGCAACAATATACTTTATTGATATAAAACAGTGATTTAACAAAGTTCAACGGTAAATGCAACAGTGGTTTAACAAGATTCAATGGCAAGGTACATTTGGTTATTTACTGCATAGAGGACAGGGTCAGACTCCTCTTGAGTCATGAGGTTCAGAAAGGACCCCCTTGCTTTCTAAACTTCTCAGAGAGGAGTCTAGGTGCGGCTGGATCCAATCCTAGTGCCAGACTTGGTCAATGGTTTATGTCTAAAGGATTATATATGTGCAATCAATCCACTTAGCTAAATTTTCAAAGTTTAGCATGCTATAAACCACTTACTGAGGATCTGTTGCATCAAGGAATCTCTCAACCTCAAGGAGTCTCTCAACCTCAAGGAGTAACCTTGAGAGGCACCCCTACTCAAGGGGAGATCCTGGCGTGCAGCCTGCTGCTGTGCAGGATTGCTCAAAGGGCTCTTGGGCTGCTCACTATTTATGGGGGTGATTGACTCATAGTCATATTTACATACCGACTGCAGATGTTTCTTCCAAATTTGGCTTGAGTCAGACATTGACCAGCACTGTGGTTAGGTGGGGACATATTGCCATAAATTAGCCCTTGGTTACTGTGTTGTTATCTGTCCCCCCTGAATCCACTTTGAGCCAGATGCATCCATCACAACCACCACTGGTGGTTATCGCTTGAGCAGGGTTACAGGAAAAGGTCAGGTTGGGGGGGGGGGGGAGCACACTGTCACACTCCACCCTGTGACTATAGTCAATTCATCTTATGCTCACAGAGTGGTGGTACGGTCACCTCTTGCCTCTGTGCCATAAATAGTATATTGACAATTTATGCACTTACAGATACACAGCAAGTAGATAGTAAAGTATTGCTATTTGCTATGTATTAGCTTGTATGTTTTGAGTGGTTAGAGTTGGGTTATTTGTTTTATCATATACCAAATGTTTATATACAATATGATTATAAGCAACAGACATTAATATTAGAGTTAGTAAAATCACAACTGGGTGAAGCATGAAATTAAAAACTCCTGTTGCTGTTGGTGGCCATCCAAGAAGAGTTTCCCACCAATGGTGTTCTCCATCCTTCTTCACTCTTTCCAAGACACAGTGTATCTCTTCTGTATCATTCTCCTGGTTTCAGTTGGGATAGAGTTAATTTTCTTTCAAGTAGCTGCTGTGTTTTGGATTTAGTATGAGAATAATGTTGATAATGTTGTTCCAAAGTGGGGTTGTTTACCCAGTGTGCAAGACACCAATATACACACAGAGCAGAGGTATTTATTTATATCATTTCTGCAGAGATGGGTGCTAGGTGGTAATCCACAAAGCTAGTGCACCAGCCTACAAGCTCCTCAGAATATTTATACAGTTCAAAACACAGAAATACACACCCTTAATTATAACTATTGATTAGTACCTTATCTTAACAATTTCTATTGGTTAGTACAGTCTCTCACTTTCATTTAAAGCTACAGTGTCCTTTAATTTATGTGTGCATGCTCCAATACAGTGTGTGTGGGGCTAGTTCTGTTCTGTCTCCAATTGAGTCAGTGATTGTGATCTCCCACTGCCTTCTTTACCTTTTCCCCAATTACTGCAGATCTTTGTTGCTTTTAGCAGTTGTCTGGTTCTCAGATGGTTTTCTGCTCCTCCTGCGGAGGGATGTTCCCTTGTTATCAGACTTCTGTGCCTCTTCGGGGGTATATTCATTAGTAAAGCATGCATTATTTATACAAAGTGTCCTGTTTCACAAGGCCTTGTAACCTTTTTACAGCTCTTTGCTCTTGCTTAGTGAGGGATTCTACCTTTTAAAGTACATCAGTAACACATATTGGTTTAGTTGTTGCTAAGTAATGTTTACATTAGTCAAGGACTTTTTCAGCTTCCCATAGAAGCTGAGAGGGAGCATAGACAGGACAAGCTGGCCAAAGGAATATTCTATACCATAGACATCATGATCAGTATATAAATGGGGGTTGGCCAGGGGGCAGGAATCCGCGATCACTGTTTGGGATGGGCTAGGCAACCGATCATCGGGTGGTGAGAGTGACATGTGTTGTATCACTTTATTTTTTATATTCATTTACTATTATTATTATCATTATTATTATTATTTTCCTCTTCTGTTACTGTTCTTTATCTGTTACTGTCTTTATCTCAACCCACGTTTTTTCCCCTCCTTTTGTCCCTCTTCTCCCTATCCTACTAGGGGGGTGGGGTGGGTAGTGAGCAAGCGGCTGCATGGTCCTAGGTCAGGTCAGGGGAGGGTGTGGCACACCGTCACACTGTCATGGTTTCAGCTGGGATACAGTTGACTTTCTTACTAGCAACTGTTATAGTGCTGTGTTTTGGATTTGGGATGAGAAATGTTGTTGATAGCACACTGGTGTTTTTCATTGTTGCTAAGCAATCTAGGCCTTCTCTGCTCCTCATATCACCCTGCTAGTGAGTAGGCTGGGAGTGCACAAGAATTTGGAAGGTGACACATCCGGGATAGCTGACCCCAAGTGACCAAAGGGATATTCCATACTATGTGACATCATGCTTCCCGTTTCCTGTGCCCCAAGGTGACCATATGGATCGGTTTGTGGATGCCTTGAGAGAGGTTTGGGGTGCTGGGGAGAGAGGTGGTACCTCAGCTGCCTGGCTAGGTGGGATGACCTTCAGTTTAAGCCCACGTGCACTTGAATATAGGTCTGTAGAGTTCCCAGGAAGACAGGAGGAGGTTAATGCTGCTGTTAAGTGATCCTCCCCCATCAAATAAAAACAGGGTGGAGGGAAAAGAATCCCTTGAGAGTCATAGAGGATTTGACATGCCTAGCTCATATTGATGGCAGAGACGAGACCAGAGCTGACAGCATGACAGACTGCTGGGCCCTGGGCTGGCAGGGGCTTGGTGTAAGGATACGGACTCTGGGGGAAGTGTTTTGGGAGCCATTCATGTGTCTGCATGGGTACCAAGCCAGGCTGTAGGTCGGGTCACGTGTGGTTTGTGCACTGCAGATGGACCTCGCTAGCACCCGGTGCCTACTGGTTGTGTACCTAGGGGCAGCAGCAGTGGTTGTCCCTTGGATACCTCCAGTGTGGATGTAGCCACAGACAAGTAACATCTCCAGTGGGTGGTACTTGTTTGAGGTGGGAGGTGGCTTATGGTGGGAAACCCTGGGGAAGTGTGGACGCTTGGGGTGGATGGTGCAGACAGACTCCTGCTGAAGGGTGAGAGTTTTCTCATTTCCAGATTTTTTTCGCTTTTGTCATTTTTGACCTCAGCATTATAGTCTGACTCAGAGTGGGGAATTGATGACAAGCCAGCTGACTGGTTTTGCCCCACTGGTGATAGCCAGCCAGCAGCAGGGTTTGGAAATGAGGGGGAAGAAACAAGACCCATCCTACTTATTTTCCCCCGTTAGAAACAAAACCCAACTCAAACGCTGCTCTGGCTTAGTTTATCCTATGACCAAGGAAGCCCTCAACGGTGTTGTCTTTGTTGCCTGTCACTCGTATCCATGAGTCCTACGTAGTGGATTGAGTCTCTCTTCTCCTTTAGGAACCCCACTGGGCTTGGGGATGTGTTGCGTGTTTGCAGTCTGCTCCCCCGAAGGAGGCACAGGGGATTGTTCAGCCTGGAGAAGAGAAGGCTCCGGGGAGACCTTATAGCGGCCTTCCAGTACCTGAAGGGGGCCTACAAGAAAGCTGGGGAGGGGCTGTTTGCAAGGGCATGTAGCGATGGGACGAGGGGCGATGGTTTTAAACTAGAGCAGGGTAGGTTTAGATTAGACATTAGGAAGAAGTTCTTTATTGTGAGGGTGGTGAGGCACTGCAACAGGTTGCCCAGAGAGGTGGTGGAGGCCCCATCCCTGGAGACATTCAAGGCCAGGCTTGCTGAGGCTCTGGGCAATCTGATCTAGTTAAAGATGTCCCTACTTACTGCAGGGGGGTTGGACTAGATGACCTTTAAAAGTCCCTTCCAACCTGACACATTCTATGATTCTGTGCTCAGTATATAAAGCTGGGGGAAGAAGAAGGAAGGGAGGGACATTTGGAGTGATGGTGTTTGTCTTCCCAGGTAACCATTACGTGTGCTAGAGCCCTGCTTTCCTGGAAATGGCTGAACACCTGCCTGCCGATGGGAAGCAGTGAATTAATTCCTTGCTTTGCTTGCGTATGTGGCTTTTGCTCTCCCTATTAAACTGTCTTTTTCTCAACCCACGAGTTTTTTCTCACTTTTGCTCTTCTGATTCTCTCCTCCATCCCAACTGGGGGGAGTGAGCAAGCGGCTGCGTGGTGCTAGTTGCTGGCTGGGGTTAAACCATGACAGGAGTCAACCTTCCCCTGTGTGAGGTAAAGGGAACCACAAGCACACGTCGCATGTCATCCTGTAGTTCTATCTGCATGACCATGGAGCAGACATGAGGAAGCGGGACAGTGCACCTACCTCAAAGCTAGAAGCTCACATATGTGAATTGCAAGGAAAAATGGCAGCTAAAAAGGGTTCGTGCAGAAAGACTACTGCTCCAGTTGCTCTTGAGAAATTCCCCAGATGCAGTAAAAGGCAAAGGACGCCTCTCCTCCTGATACTGATGAAGGCACTTCTGGCTTGCTATTACAGGAGTCAGAAAATGAATGCTCTGACCAGGAGTAGAGGGTCCCTGCCTCTGGACACCCAGAAGAAAGGGACAATCGGGTTTACTGGACTACATGGATTAAATGTCCTGGCACATCGAACACATGGGAGTATAAGGCTTTGGTAGACACTGGTGCACAGTGTGTCCCTAGAGCCATGTATTAGGTGTATGTATGTGGCAAGGTTTTGGTAGCAGGGAAGGGGTCTACAGGGGTGGCCTCTGTGAGATGAGGTCAAGGGCTGCCCCGTACCGAACACAGACAGTTACAGCCAGCTATGCAACAGACCTACCACAGGCCAAAGCTGAGCCAATCAATGAAGCTAGTGGTGTCTCTAAAAACATATTTAAGAAAGTAAGTACTTAAGAAAGGGCAAAACATTAAACCACTACACTAAGTCTCTGCTCTCCCTTGATCCTAGTAACACTACCATTATTCAATACTCATTTATACTACTTATTCACAGTTTAAAAAACCAACAAAAAATCCAGAGAAACACCTTGATAATTTATAGCTCATTGCTTAATTAACATGTTCTCTTAGAGAAGTAAAATAATTAAAATGCATTTTGTAGTTTTGCTCCCAAAACAATCCAAATAATAAAATTTTAAATTGTCCTAAATATAATTAACCCATTATTTAGATTTGACTAGATATTGTATATTAATTAAATTCAAATTAATTATTCAAACAGTTATGGAGCATTAGTAGATATGTACATGTCACATCTCTCAATCGTCTTTATTAAATATGTTATAAATATATGAATTAGGGCCATCTTCTATCTTCTAACTGTTCTGTATAACTGTTGTCGTGGTTTGGGCTGGGCTGGCCACTAAATGAATGACAGAAGAGAAGGCAGAGAGAATAAGGTAGAAAGACCTATGGGTTGAAGAGAAACTAAAACTGCTTCAATAAAATATTAATAATAAAAAGAAAAGATAATAATATCAATAAGAAAATAATGAAATATATACAATATATACAAAACAGTATCGAGCTCCAAGGATGACGATCATGTAACCTGCAGGCACTGGGAAAGTCCCAGACTGGACACAGCAATGGACAAGAACTGGATTCCGGATCTGGATTCAGGAACACACGGATTGGGATCAAAGGCAGATGAACAGAGAGAGTCCTCCTTGGACGCCAGCCATTAAAGAAAGAGGACGACCCCTTTGATCCCTCAGCTTTTATAGTGAGCATGAGGCAGATGGGATGGAATACCCCATTGGTCAGTTTTGGGTCATCTGTCCTGTCCACTCCTCCCCACAGGTGCAACCCCTTTACACTCTTCCACTTCCAGCCCTCCAACTTGGTACATAACAAAGTTATCTGACCTTGGTTGTTATAGCAATAAGTATAAGCAAGAGCCTCTCTGCATACTATTCCTTGGTATTAACTATAAACATAAGGCATTATTACTCTGGAGGCAGACACTGTCTGAAAAATATACCATTAATTTCAGAGAGTGCAGTCAGTTTGAAGACTTAACTGAAAAGTAAAATTACTGAAAAGAAGATTGGTTCTGTTTTACCTCAGACCAGGACAACTGTCTCCTCTCCTTGCCAGAGAGTAGAAACGGATGCTTATTCTTTTTTAATAGGTCATTTTATTTAATGGGGTCTAACAGACAAACCAGTGGACTGTGTGTCTTCCCCTGCTTCTGCCTCTTGGTTTCCTCATCTGTAAAATGGATGTCATAATACTTTCCTATGTAAAACATTTTGAGGTCTACAGATAACAAAATGCTGAATAAAAACTATTATTATTACAATGGCATGCAGAAGAGGGGATATTACCGTTCCAACTGACATCAGCACCATCGTGTTCAGTGTCTCACATACATATGTTAAAGTACAGACCCCAATGTATATAAAGAGACTAAGGATGAGAGAAAAGTAACAGTCATCCTCATTTTACACCTAGGGCTAATGTTTCAACACAATATTCAGGGTTAGGTCTACTTTAACACCTTAAAGTCGGATATGACCTGAACATAGTAAGTGGAATCCCTTCCACAGCTGCTATCTGAACTGGGGGGGTATGTAAACACTCAAGTTCTCCTCTACACATCCCTTGGTACTAATAGGACTGAGAAACTGGGCATGTGGCTGTGACGGGTTGACCCTGGCTGGATTCCAGGTGCCCACCAAAGCCATTCTATCACTCCCCCTCCTCAGCTGGACAGGGGAGAGAAAATATAACAAAAGGCTCATGTGTCAAGATAAGGACAAGGAGAGATCACTCACCAATTACTGTCATGGGAAAAACAGACGACTTGTAGAAAATTAATTTGATTTATTGCCAAACAAATCAGAGTAGGGTAATGAGAAATAAAACCTAAATCTTAAAACACCTTCCCCCCACCCCTCCCTTCTTCCCAGGCTCAACTTCACCCACGATTTCTTTACCTCCTCCCCCCGAGTGGCACAGGAGGATGGTGAATGGAGGTTGCAGTCAGTTCATCACACGTTGTCTCTTCCACTCCTTCCCTCTCAGGGGGAGGACTCCTCACACTCTTCCCTTGCTCCAGTGTGGGGTCCCTCCCATGGGAGACAGTCTTCCACAAACTTCTCCAACATGGGTCCTTCCCATGGGCTGCAGTTGTTCATGAACTGCTCCACTGTGGGATCTTTAAACGGGGTACAGTCCTTCAGGAACAGACTGCTCCACTGTGGGTCCCCCATGGGGTCACAAGTCCTGCCAGCAAACCTGCTCCAGCATGGGCTCCGCTCTCCACAGGGTCACAGCTACTGCCAGGAGCCTGCTCCAGCATGGGCTTCCCACGGAGTCACAACCTCCTTTGGGTGTATCCACCTGCTCCAGCGTGGGGTCCTCCACGGGCTGCAGGTGGATATCATCTGCTCTACTGTTAACCTCCATGGGCTGCAGGGGGACAGCCTGCTTCACCATGGTCTTTACCACGGGCTGCAGGGGAATCTGCTCCAGCGCCTGGAGCACCTCCTCCCCCTCCTTCTTCCTTGACCTTGCTGTCTGCAGGGGAATCTGCTCCAGCACCTGGAGCACCTCCTCCCCCTCCTTCTTCCTTGACCTTGGTGTCTGCAGGTTTGTTTCTCTCACATATTCTCACTCCTCTCTTCGGCTGCTATTCTGCAGCAACTTTTTCCCCTTCTTCAATATGTTATCACAGAGGCGCTACCACCATCACTGACTGGCTCAGCCTTGGCCAGCAGCAGGTCCATCTTGGAGACATTGGCATTGGCTCTATCAGGCATAGGGGAAGCTTCTAGCAGCTTCTCACAGAAGCCACCCCTGTAGCCCCTCCCTCCCCCCAGTACCAAAACCTTGCCATGCAAATCCAATACAGTGGCACATGAATAAAAGCTCAGAAACCAATTTTCACTCCAGCAACACCCATTCTTAGCCACAACTCACACAAGTTGGTTCAGACTCAGCAAAAATTGCAGCAGCAGCTGGCATTTTGCCCTAAAACATAGAGCGGGGTGATGGCTTCATTTCTTTGATCCCCTCATGATTAGACCAGTTGCCCCAGAGACAGGCAGTTCTCTCCTTTGCATCTCAGAGGCCACACCTACACCTCTTACAATCTAGAAAGCTGCAGACTGTCTCAGTCTCATCTTGCTGGATGAAGCTATCCCACCATATGCAAAGGACTGAAAGAGATACCAGGGATGAGTTAGCACACAAGAAGATAACTGATTAGCACAGATACTGTGGCACACAGAGAGGGGAAACATTTGGTTTCAGCTTCTCTTGTACAAGGACTCTTGTAAACACACAGTTTTTTAGTCAATGAAAACTGGAAAGAGACATCACAGCTTTTTCGTGTAGGTCATCAGATGGTGACATTACTAATCAGTGGCATTTGAAATGAGAGCAGACTAAAGAGCCCACATCCTGTTACTGCTCTCAAAAGACAGACCACGTCTTATCTTTCCAAAAGTAACTGTACTTTCTAAAATACATTTTAATAAGAAAATAATACTTAATTACTGCAAAATTGCTATCCGTTCTGTTTTCCTCTTTTTCTTTTCTAAATTGTAATAAGTTTACAGAATCAAAGCAGGAAAGTATTAATTTGAAATGTTTATATTTTTTCTTTCTTCGTCAAAACAGAGAATAAACAGAAGCAGAGCAGTCTCCTAGCCTGTCAGCCAGAGTCCTGAAAATGGCACATGTACATCAGTCAGTCACTTCCAAAATCTTCCACTTGAAACAAATGAAAAACATCCTGCCTAGTTCTTTCATAATCCCTTCCAATCAGAGGAGACAGCTGCATATTTGGTGGCTATTTGTTGTGTGCAGGTAGAGAGAAGAGAAATATGCATTCAAATATATCAAATCTTTTCCTGTCATTCTGTCAACTGTTCTTCATGTTTGACAGCCTCATAAAACTACATCTGTATACCTCATGCCACTGTCATTTTTAAAAATTAATTACTCTCCAATATTGTCTGTTATTTCAGTTGTTTTCCAATGATCAGTTTAGTTCCTTATGCCTCATTTCCTGACATCTTTATTTTCATATGCAGAGAGGTGTAGATTATAAGATTTCTCTTGCCTTTTCTTAGATTTTTTCCTCTTTAGATAAAGCAGATTAATATTCATTAAATGTTTTTATTAACCAAAAATGAGCTGGCCAATGATCACTGTGGCGGATTGACCCCAGCCAGCAGCCAAATGCCCACACAGCTGCTTGTTCACTCCCCTCTCCTGTGAGAAGGGGAGAAAATAGAAGGAAAATGAAAAAGACTCATGGATCAAGATAATTACAGCTTAATAAGGAAAACAACAGCGGTACACACAAGCAAAGCAAAAAAAGAAATTTATTCACTTGTATTGGGTCTGGCTGGGATGGAGTTAATTTTCCCCATAGTAACCCTCAAAGCTGTGCTTTGTATTTGTAGCTAGAAAGGTGTTGATAACACACCAGTGTTTTGGCTATTGCTGAGCAGTGCTCCCACAGCATCAAGGCTATCAATCCAGCATTCCCCCCCTCACCGGTAGGCTGGGGGTGGGAAAGATCTTGTTAGGGGACATAGCCAAGACAGCTGACCCAAACTGACCAAAGGGATATTCACAGAATCACAGAATGGTAGGGGTTGGAAG
>VZUD01003111.1:0-29216 GCA_013401065.1 Cepphus grylle
CCGCACAGCCCTTGGTGCTCCGGGCTTTCCTGGCGCCTTAATAATGCGAAGCACTCTTCCACACTCGACCCAGGGCACAGAGTCAGTCTTAAAAACTTCCCTATGTGTAGGGATTGCTGCTACACCCAAGGAGCAAGGAGGGAAAACTGTGCGTTGTTTTAAAAGTCTTTGGGAACCGCTTGCATCGCCGCAGAGCCATTGGTGCTCCGGGATTTCCTGGCGCCTTCAGCCTCAAAACCACGGTTCGGCACTCGACCCAGGGCAGGGAGGCAGTCTCAAAAATTTCCATATATCCAGACATTGCTGCCACTCCCAAGGAGCCAGGAGGGAAAACTGTGGCTTGTTTTTAAAGGTCTTTGGAACCGCTTGCATCGCCGCACAACCCTTGGTGCTCCCGACTTTCCTGCCGCCTTCAGCCTCAAAACCACGTTTTCGCACGTGCCCCAGGGCTGGCCTCAAAAATTTCCGTATGGCCGGGATTTGCTGCCATGCCCAAGGAGCCAGGAGGGAAAACTGTGGCTTGTTTTAAAGCTCTGTGGGATCCCACTACATTGGCCCACAGACGTTGGGACATGGGGCTTTCCTTGTCACTTCAGCCTCAAAAGCATGCTTTCTCACTCGGCCCTGGACCGGTCACAAAAATAGCCAAACATCCGGAGAGTGCTGGCACACCCAATGAACCAGGAGGGATGACTGTGATTTGTTCTAAAGCTCTCTGGGATCCGCTTACACTGGCACAAAGACCTTGGGCCATGGGACTTTCCTGGAGCGTTGTGCCTCTAAACCACCCTTTCTCTTTCATGCCAGGGCCGGCCTGAAAATTAACATATGTCAGGAAATTCCTGCCAAACCCAAGGAGCCATGAGGGAAAACTGTGGCTTGTTTTAATGGTCTCTAGGAACCACTTATATTGGCCCACAGAGCTTGGACCTCCACGTTTTCCTGGCACGTTCAGCCTCAAGACCATGCTTTTTTTATGGCTCCAGGGCCGGCCTCAAAAACTACCATATGTGTGGAGATTGCTGCCATGCTGAAGGAGCCATGAGGGAAAACTGTGGCTTGTTCTAAAACTCTCTGGGAACTGCTTCCATTGCCCCACAGACCTTGGGGCTCCAGGTTTTCCTGGACCTTCAGCCTCAAAACCATCCTTTCTAACTCGCCCCAGGGCCAGCCTCAAAAATAGCAACTGCCCAGAAATTGCTGCTACACCCAAGGAGCCAGGAGGGGAAACTGTGTCACTTTCTAAAGCTCTCTGGGAACTCTTTGGATCCCCCCACAGACCTTGGGGCTCTGGGCTTTCCTGGTGCCTTCATCTTAAAAAGAATGTTTTCTTACTCGCCCCAGCGCCACCCTCAAAACTTACCATATGTCCGGAGATTGCTGCCACGCCCAAGGTGCCAGGAGGGAAAACTGTGGCTTGTTCTAAAGCTCACTGGGAACCGTTTGTATCACCATACAGACCTTGGGGCTCCGAGCTTTCCTGGCACCTTCAGCCTTAAAACCACCCTTTTGCACTCAACCCAGGGCCGGCCTCAAAAATTACCATATGTCAGGAGATTGCTGTCACACCCAATGAGCCAGGAGGGAAAACTGTGGCTTGTTTTAAAGCTCTCTGGGAACCATTTCCTATGCCACAGACAGCTTGGAGCTCTGGGCTTTCTTCTCTCCTTGTCCTGTTTCCAGTGGGGAGAGGGTAAATTCTCCCCATGACAAGAGTATAGCACCCCATGTGAGCCATTCCCACCCTGAGCTGCCGGCGGACAGGGCAGGAAGTTGCTGCTTGGAGCAGGATGGGGCGTCCTGGGTCCGGTTGGTGAGCGGCGGGGAGTGGCAGTAATCATGTTTTCTTGTAATTGTGTTTTTATATTCCACTATCCCTGTTATTGTTGCTGGTTTTTTTCTTGTTCCCTCTGCTGTTCTTTGTCTCAACTGCCTTTGTCTCAACCCAAGAGTTTTGCTTTTTTCTTCTGATTCTTCCCATATTGGGAAGGCCCGAGAGAGCGGCACATTGTTCTTTGTTGCTGTCTGAGGCCAAACCACGACATTCCTTTTTGGCACCCAATGTGGGGCTCGAGGGGTTGAGATAACGACAGAATCCAACTAGAGCTTGAAAAAATGAATTTGTTATATATGTTTATTTATTAGGTAAATAGTCACTGGTCACCATGTTGCTCGGTTTGTTCTCATGGCTGTATTATGTAAATTCCTATATGGCTTATGTACTCCCTGTGATGCTGTTTACCATGTCTGGAAGAGGGATCAGGATTATAATTCTGCTGTCCTGCACGATGTCGGTTTATGATATGATAATATCACTGTTCAGACAGTTATTTTGGGGTGTTTATGTGGCATCGCTGTCCTGTCCATATATTGGGCACTGTCTCTCAGGATTTATAAATAATTACACCCAGTCTATGGGGGGAACGGGGGGGGACACTTTCCCCGTCTCTTTTGCCTCCCTTTTCTCCTTTGGGCCAGGTATGACAGCTTTTGAGAATTTTGAATATCCTTGGGGTGCTCAAACCAGCATGTTCCTAGTGTTATGTCTCCTGAATGGGTTCCAGGTCTTGTTTAGGGTTAAAGGACTATTTAAGACTACCACCCAGAGATCTGCTCCGAGGCTGGACAGTCAGGGGTGGCATGGCATGTGAGAACATGGGCAGGTACCGAGAGAACTTCTCAGCTCCAATGGTCTGGGACTTCACCCCTGAACAATTACAGGACCCTGATAGAGTAGTAGAATATCTGAAGGGAAAATGCTGTGGTTATTCCAGAGAGACACAACCCACCGCACTGTGCTGGGCCATGGCCAGTATCTACCAGGCCCTGCTCAGTGTTATGCAGCACCCTCAGGGGAAAGAGACAGAGACCAGACCGACAGGCACTGCGGCGGCTGCAGCCCCCGCGACAGGCACTGCGGCTGAACCAGCGAACCAACCCGTGCTGGTATCAGTTGCTCCCATACAGAAGAAGAAAAACACAAAGAAATCAGTTTGCTTAGTGAGGGATGACAATGAACCAGGGCCATCACGAGGACAAGAGGAAGAGGCAGAACCAGAGATAATCACACGATCCCTATCCTTGAGTGAGCTGCGGGATATGTGAAAAGACTTCAGCCGACTTCCAGGCGAGCACATTGTCACCTGGCTGCTCTGGTGCTGGGATAACGGGGCCAGTAGCCTGGAATTAGAGGGTAGGGAAGCCAGGCAGCTGGGATCCCTGCCTAGGGAAGGTGGCATTGACAAGGCGATTGGGAAGAAGACCCAAGCCCTCAGCCTCTGGAAACAACTCCTGTTAGGCATGAGAGAGAGGTACCCCTTCAGTCAAGTTGTTGTATGTCACCCAAGCAAGTGGACCACCATGGAAAGAGATATCCAGTACCTGAGAGAATTAGCCATGCGTGAGATGATTTATTATGACTTGGACAATGCACAGTTACCCACAGACCCTGATGAGGTGCAGCGCACAAGGCCCATGTGGCGGAAGTTTGTACGGAGCGCACCATCGTCATATGCCAACTCCCTGGCAGTAATGGAATGGAAAGGCGAAGAGGGACCATCAGTGGATGAGGTGGCTGGCCGGCTCCGTCAATATGAAGAAAGTCTCTCTTCCCCCCCTTGTCTCAGCTGTGAAGAAACTGTCCCGGAAGGTCCAGCGACTTGAAGAGAATATGTCCTACTCCCCAGTAGGACATACGGGAGATCCCTCCCTACGGGCCAGCATCTCAGCTATTAGGAGCAGGTGTTTCCCCACTCAAGAGAGAGAGTACAGAGGGTACACACCACGAGGCACCCTGTGGTTCTGCCTGCGTGATCACGGAGGGGACATGAGGAAGTGAGATGGACAACCTTCCTCAATCCTGCAGACATGGGTACAGGAGTTGCAAGGAAGGGCAACCACAAAAGGGGATCCCTCCAGGAAAAGTGCAGCCCCGGTTTCCAGCAGGCAGTTCCCCAGACAGAGCAGAAGGCCTGATCTTGCTTCTGATCCTCTTGAAGGAACTTCCAAGTCATTTCTGCAAGAACTGAGTAACAGATACCATGAGCAGGATTAGAGGGGCCCTGCCTTCAGCCAGGTGGAGGAAAGGGACAACCGGGTTTACTGGACGGTGTGGATTCAATGGCCTGGCACATCAGACCCACAGGAGTATAAGGTTCTAGTGGACACAGGAGCACAGTGCACTCTAATACCCATTTGTATTTCTGGGGCCACAGGGGGATCCCAAGATTTGACTGTACTGGAGGCTAAAGTGAGCCTAACTGGGAATGAGTGGCAAAAACATCCCATTATGACTGGCCCAGTGGCTCCATGCATCCTTGGTATAGATTATCTCAGGAGAGGGTATTTGAAGGACCCAAAAGGGTACCAGTGGTCCTTTGGCATAGCTGCCTTGGAGACGGAGGAAGTTAAACACTTGTTTACCTTGCCTGGTCTCTCAGAGGACTCTTCTGCTGTGGGGTTGTTGAGGGTTGAAGAACAGCAGGTGCCGATTGCTACCACAATGGTGCATCGGCAGCAATATTGCACTAACTGAGACTCTCTGATTCCCATCCATGAGCCGATTCATCAACTAGAGGTTCAAGGAGTGGTCAGCAAGACTCGCTCACACTTTAACAGTCCCATATGGATTCCTCTTCATCTGCAAAACAAAAAGAAACCACAGCTCCAGCAGTGAGCATCATGAGAGTAGATGCCAACCTCTTCCACAACAGCCTCATCCTCAGAAGTGCCATGACACTCCCCTCACCTGCTCTGCACCCATTCCAGAGTCAGAGGCTGCATCAACAATTATTTATGGCACCTAAGATACCAACAAACACAAAATTACCATTGCGCTTGTTTGAAATCACCAGTTCTGTGCTCCTCCTCAACACTACCTGGCTCCCCTCAAATGCAAGAGACTAGAACAGACCAGACCTCATTGATGCCCAAATCCAAATGTAAAACCAATATGACAAAGACATTCAAGGCTAGGCTTGATGAGGCTCTGAGGAATCTGATGTAGTTAAAGATGTCCCATCTTACTGCAGGGAGGTTGGACTAGATGACCTTTAAAGGTCCCTTCCAATCCAACACATTCTATGATTCTATTAAAGATGGAGGAGCCTGCCTCCCTTTCCTAGCCATTCCCTAGTCCCAAAGCTTTAGAAACCCCTTCCCTTCTCCTCAACTATCAGGGAAGGAACCCCACTTCTTCCCCACAGCTCCCATCCTGTATTTACAACCCTGGACCCTCTGCATCAGCTGCTCCTCTAAGTTGTGCCCTGCATTCTGCAGGTACCTCTGTCTTCCCACAGACTCTGGGCCCTGCTACAGACCCACAAAAAAAAGTGATGCCCTGACACAATCTACAAGGGGCCTGCCACAAGCTGCAAAGGCTCTAGGGACATCGTGGTACTCTGTGGGCGATGGGGGAAGGTGATAAGCTGTCCCATACCCTCAATGACACTACACCTTATGTCCCTACTGCTTTCTTGAGCAATGCTAAATCACAATATATGGATGCGTACAACATGCTCACCCTAACCTCTACTAGATAATCTCATGAGCAGCCTAATTAAGAGAAATTATATCAGTAACTTACACAGCATAGAACAATACTGGTAAAACACAGTTCCACCTTCAATAAAGTCAGGGACTCTAGGAAAATGCAATGCTCCTGGAATAAAGAAAAGCATACTATTAAATGACCTTGCCACCCCTGAACACTCATTACAAAATTACCGACGACCAAAAACACCACCACCACGCAACAAAAACACCACCACACAAGTTGATGTTCTTCTATAGAGGTTGCTGAACCTTACCTGGTTCTGAAAGCCTTACCTCAAACTTCCTACTTCTGCTTCTCTAAAAACCAAAACACACCTGCCCAAACAGCTGAGCCAGCCCCAAAGCTGCAGTCAACTGAAGGACCAGCAGGGCACCCACCCAACACAACCCCAGCAACAGAATAAGCCCCCTGACCAAACGCTGTGGCTTATATATCTCGAGGCCACCCACTGCCCTTCCCACAATCCCCTGGGAAAGGGGCAAGGCCAACCCCCCCAGAAGACATAAAGGCAGCTGTACGAGGATCGGTTCCTTTTCTCACCTGCCTTAAGTTCTTTGCATTTTTTTATGGGTAGTTATTAATTGTTTTCTGTAATTTTGGATGTATGCTGGAAGCATCAGATTTCTAGAAGACTGATGAGCGTTTCTGGTGTCCTGGAGAGCCACAGCACCATAGAGATGCACCTTGGAGGACTAAGGGGTACTTCCAGTATCCTGGTAGACTGAAATGCCATAGAGATGAGCTTCTGGAAGACTGAATGAGCACTTCAGCTGTCTTGGAGGAGTGAAATACCATAGAGACGAAGTTCCGGAAGACTGATGGGCACTTCCAGGGTCCCGGGAGCACAGTAAGAGCCAGTATTAGAGCACTGATAGCCGCTCTCGGGGCAGGGCGGGTGGCACAGAACCCGCTCCAGGTGGCAGGGAACCTGCTGGAGCACCGGTGGTCCTGGTTCGCCCTCTGGCCGCAGCTCTCCAGGGCCCTAATGTCGGCCTGGCCTCCACGAAGCTGTGCATGCACACGAGCTGCAGAACCGACATAGCGCCGCTGGGGGGACGGGGCTGGGGCCACGGCGGATGCGCGGCTCCACACCTGAAGAACGGTCTTTGGCAATCGGGTGGCAGTGACACCTTAATTATCCCAGTCTCACCACTCAATAGGGTGATGAGCAGTGACTGCTCTCAACCCGGTTTAGTCCAGCCAGAGACCAAAACCACTTACCGGGATGCGGGGCTCCCTTCCCTCTGCCCTGCCTGCACTCACATCTTCTAAACCACCTTTTTTCACTCTCCTCAGAGCTGGGCTCAAAAATACTAGATGTCCAGAGATAGCTCCCACACTGAAGGTGGCAGGAGGGAAAACTGTGCTTGTTCTCACATTTGCTGGGAATCACTTTCATCACCCAACAAACCTTGGGGCTCGGCACTTTCCTGGCAATATCATCCACAAAACCACCTTTTTTCACTCTCCCCAGGACTGGGCTGAGAAATAGCTAGTGTCCAGAGATTGCTCCCACACCAAAAGTGCTAGGAGGGAAGACTGTTGCTTGTTCTCACTCCGTCTGGAAGCTGCTTTCATAGCCCCACAAGTCTTGGGGCTCTCTAATGGTGAATTCATCCTCAAAAACTTGTTTTATCAGTCTTGACAGGGCCAGGCTCAAAAAATACCAAACGTCCAAAGATGGGTCCCACAGGGATTTTGCCAGGAGGTAAAACTGTTGCTTGTTCTCACTCGCTCTTGGAATCTATTTCATCACTCCACAACCTTGGGGCTGGGCATTTCCTGGCGACTTCATCGTCAACACAAGCAATTTTCAGTCGCCCCAGGGCCAGGCTCAAAAACTGGAAACAACCAGCAATTGCTCCCACACCAAAGGGAAAGCTATTTCTTGTTCTCACTGTCCCTGGGAAGCGCTTTCATCACCCCACAAACCTCAGGGCTACACGCTTTCCTGTCCACTTCATCCTCAAAACAAGCAATTTTCACTCTCCCCAAGCTGGGCTCAAAACTTGCAAACCTGCAGCCATCACTCCCACACCAAAGGTGCCAGGAGGGAAAGCTGTTGCTTGTTCTCACTGTCCCTGGGAATCGCTTTCATTGTCCCACAAACCTTGGGGCTGCATGTTTTCCTGGTGACTTCATCCACGAAGAGACCTATTTTCACTCTCCCCAGGCCAGGCTCAAAAATTCAAAACATCCAGCGATGCTGAGAGAATCGCGAATTAGGTCCTACATGAGGATCTTTAAGAGGAGTAATCCTTTTGTAGAAAGGCCCACCAGTTTTCACTCCTTTGCAAGATGGTTTTTACTTTGGTTAGGTGTTAGTGATTAGAGAAGGCAATAGTTAACATCTCAGTGGATGTGTTCTGCGCGGCCTCTGGGGTCCCTTATTCAAAGATCACTAACGTACTGCAATGTCCACTCTCTGCTGCAGCACAAACTAGAATTTCTGAAGTCATAACTGATTTGCAGAAATGACAAGTTATCTCCAGAATCCACTCCCCATATAATTTGCTTGTCTGGCCAGTTCAGAAATCACTTGGGAGGTGGTATTTAACAGTTGATTGTCAGCACCTAAATGCTAATACAGCCATACTAACACCTGCTGTACCAAACATCACAAACTTAACAGCTACTTTGCAAGTAGCTGCATATCCATGGATGGCATCACTAGACATAAAAGATGTTCTTTATGACTCCCTTGAAGGAAGAGGAAAAAGAGAAATTTGCTTTCACCTGGGGGGGAGTACAGTATACCTTAACAGACTCTCACAGGAATATAAACATTCACCCACAATTGCTCATGCTGCACTTGCTGAACCTTTACACGTCTCACTATGCCCAGATGTGAAACTGCAACAGTATATAGATGACATTCTGAGTGGAGGAACTTCTGCTGAGAAGTTGGGGGAAGCAGCAACAGCAATGTAGCAAGCAGTAAATAAAGCAGAAATTTAGATTCCACCCAGAAAATATCAGGGACCAAGTAAAGAAGTAAAATTTTTAGGTAATTATTGGATGGTGGTCAGAGCTGTGATTCTTCCAGGTACCTTAAGAAAAAAAATCAGAGTTGCAAATGCCCCAATCAAGGAAGGAGTTCCAACAATTAATGGGAACTTTAGGATATTTTAAGAAGCATATGCCTGGATTTTCTATCACTCCCCATCCGTTATACTCACTTTTATGGAAAGGCAAATCCTGGGATTGGAAATTAGAACATAACAAGTCAGTGAAAACTCTAATTCAAGAATTAAAAATATATCCATCACTGGGACCAACGCACCCCGGCAACCCTATTGTAGCTGAATGGGGTTTTGCAGAACAGGCAACCAGTTCCAAACTGACCCCGATTGGCCAAAAAAGACCTTTATTGTTTAGCTGAACTGCATTTAAAGAAACAGAACAACAATACTCTGAAGGGGGAAAGGAACTTTTATCTTCAGTCCGAGCAGTTAAACAAGTTGAGAAAATACTTCAGGGACAACCTGTGCAAAGTAGAGGACCTTTTAATTTACTAGAAGCAATCCTAAAGGGGACTGCTCCCCAAGAAGGAGTTGCAGAAAAACCCACTATCAGAAAATAGCATACCTACCTAAAAGTAGTTGCAGAAAATATGCAATTAACTGAGGGATGCACTAAGGTCTCCACGTTGCAGATGCCCATAAACACAGATCCTTTAGCATTACAACCTTAAGTCTTCACCCATTCTAGATGCACCACCCCTCACTGAGGGTATACCAACAGAAAGCATTTGCTTTATGGATGCTTCAGCAAAAAGAGTAAACGGTAGATGGCAATATAAGGCTGCTGCATTAGATATTACCACGAGCAAACAAGTAATAGAATTAGTGTACAATGGATTTTTCCTTCTTTTTAACAAGTGCTAACCTCTCCTAATAATGCTGCTTACACCCATTGTGGTCTTCTCTGTTAGTATTGGGAACTAACCCATGGCTCTTATCAGAGATCAGAAGGGTACCATCAATTGATTGTGGATGCACTTGATGCAGCCCAAAATAATGTTTCTCTAGCTTTTAGTTGTATCCAAGCTCAGCTGTGGATGCAATCTATGGTAGCAGCAATTATAAAAGAAAGTGAAGAGGGCACCTTACCCACTGAAATTTGAAAGTTAGTCTGGGATAATGCAACTGAATTTGAAAGGGAATTCCAATCCTAGTAGTATTTAGTCAATTTTACTTATGACCCCATCAACAATAAGGCTACAGCTTTTGTGTTAACAATGCACAATGCCTTGGTATACACCATATACCAAATCATTGCACTAGGATTAAATTGTAATGAAGCTATACTCCATCCATTAGAATATAGAGTATGGGCCCAGCAAAATGGAAACATATGGCAAACTGTGACTGTTAATGCTTGTGTTGTACAGGAACGACAATAATTTGCTTGTGCAAGTAACACCATCAAAGCCCAAGACATTTTTCTTAATACTGAACAAAATGTTTCTCATTTTGAAAAACATCCCAATGAAACTCCTGAAACTGTATACGTATATATTGGAAAAGGGTGTGTTTGTATGAGAACCCTTTGTGATTTTGTATCTGTAGATAACATTACTGTAGATATAAGTAATCACTCAAATATTTGTGTTTGTAACTTTACCAAAGCTCAGGGATGTGACTTTAATTATTCAGCTCCTGTTACACCTTATCATATACATTGAGTCAAGATTCATTGCTTAGCCCCATCAGAGCAAATCTTACATTGGTGAAGAAACTACTACACCACAATGACCATTCCCCAGGGCCAGGCTCAAAAATATCAAACATCCAGCTCCCACACCAAAGGTGCCAGGAGGGAAACCTATTGTTCAGTCTCATTGTCCCTGGGAATCAGTTTCATTGTCCCACAAGCCTGGGGTCTCCACACTTTCCTGGCCATGTAATTCTCAAAACAACCTTTCTTCACTCTCTGTCGGTTCAGGCCAAACCAGCCAATGATGAGACAACAAATGCTACCCCCAACCCCAGCCTCAAGGAGAGGAAGGAGCAAGTAAAAGAGGCCCATGAGTCTAGAAGGAACCAAACAACCTTAACAAAGCATTAGTAACAAAATAGAAATAATAAAATAGATACAATATATACAAAACCATATCAAGCTAGCAGGAAAACTCTACCAGCAGGCACCAGGGAAGTCCCAGACTGGACAAGGACTAGGCAGGCAGGGTCCTCCTCAGATGTGACCCATTGAAGAAAACAGCTAACCCTTGCATCCCTCAGCTTTTATATTGAGCATGGCAGATGGGATGGAATACTCTAGTGGTAAGTTCTGGGTCACCTGTCCTCTCCACTCCTCCCCACAGATGAGATCATGTCTCTCTCATCTTTCTCATTCTGCCCACTTCCCCATTCTTCCAAGCATCCAGTCCACACTTTTTATGTTCATGCCTAGATCCTTCTCTATCTTACTTTGAGTGTGCATATGTTGCAACTGAAAGGTGTGTTTGTATTGTGTGCCAATATCCACAGTCTTCTTGGGTGCAAAGAGCAGGAGTGTAGGCAGGAAGCCAGTATTGCAGAAAGGGCCCAAATACAATGTGCAGTTATTTGGCTTAGATAAGGCCTCAGCCACTGGTACCTTTTAAACGCTGAATGTTCTGGGTCTGGCTGCTGGTAATGATCCAAGTGTCAGTGTGTGTGCATTCCTGACTGTTAAGTGAAAATAGTCTCTGACCCATAAATCATGTTAAACTTTTTGAGGTTAAGCGGTACATATGCTTTCTCTAGGATTATGCAGTTTTCTGGACAGGTTTTCATTTCATTAGACTTCTCAGCTGGAAGGTGGAAGCACTTTATTCATGTTGTCTTCATTTTGAACTGAGAAATAATCAATTACATTATCAAGTACATCAGAAATGGCTCTGCAGAGAGAGACCTGGGTGTCCTGGTGGACAACAAGTAGACTATGAGACAGCCATGTGTCTTTGCAGTCAAGAAGGCCAATGGCATCCTGGGGCACATTAAAAAGAGAGTGGCCAGCAGGTCAAGGGAGGTCATCCTCCCCCTCTACTCTGCCCAGGTGAGGCCACATCTGGAGTACTGTGTCCAGTTCTGGGCTCCCCAGTTCAAGAAAGACAAGAAACTACTGGAGAGAGTCCAGCAGAGGGCTACAAAGATGATCAAGGGAATGGAGCTTCTCTCTTATGAGGAAAGTCTGAGACACCTGGGTCTCTTTAGCCTGGAGAAGAGATGACTGAGAGGGGAACTTATCAGTGCTTATAATTACTTAAAGGGCAGGTGTCAAGGATGGAACCAGACTCCTTTCAGTGGTGCTCAGCACAGGACAAGAGGCAATGGGCACAAGCTGGAACACAGGAAATTCCATCTGAACATAAGGAAAAATTTCTTTACTTTCAGGGTGGCAGAGCACTGGAACAGGCTGCCCAGAGAGGTCACGGAGTCTCCTTCTCTGGAGATAATTAAAACCTGCCTAGATGCATCCTGTCCAGCTTGGTGTAGGTGAACCTGCTCTGGCAGGGGGGTTGGACTAGATGGTCTCCAGAGGTCCCTTTCAACCCCTACCATTCTGTGACTCTGTGATTCTGTGAAATTATATTGTCCATTTTTTTCTTCTTCGTGACAGGACAGATTTGGAGTGGGACTTTGTGTGCATTTTATCAGGAAGAATATCTTGAGGTGCCAAGAGAGAATTTTAACCAGGCTAATCAATCCCAAACCATCTTTTCTAAAATTTAATACATTCGCACTGACTTGAAAAACTTCATGTGTCAGTTTGGGAAGGCTAAAAACTGAATGAAGAGTAATGGAGAGAATCAAGGGTTGAATCTCTATTAATTCACACTACATAGATAATTGCAGTTGTTATATCTCAGTCAATCTTTAGTTAAATATGGGACTACAATCTGAATTTAAGTACCTTCTGAGATGTCCATTCTAGATTTTTTCTGTAAATGTATATCTTTGTATAATATTACAAACAGTGAAGGATGTTTGAGAATGTGAAGAAAGTCTCTTCAGCTGCTACTCTGCCAACCAAAGAATTTTGTTTGCTAGAAGTCAATTTCATTCAAGCCAACTAATGACAGAAGGAGACAGAGAATTAATTTCTGTCTGCATATGTTTAGGTTTGACTGAAGTCAGTGGTAAAATTGCGTGACTTTTAGGGACGGCAGTATTTTACATACAGGTTTTAGGAATAGGAAAAAACAGATCTTTTCTAGCCTACTCCACAATGCAGAGTGTAAAATTTGATTCCATTCTACTGAATCCATGTTCTGGTTGCTCTTAAAAGTATAGTTGGTTGAAACTTGCAAAGTAATTTAGCTGTTGCACAAGAATGAATAACATTTAGACCCCTGGCTGAATTGTGTGGGCTCTGAAAGGAGACAGGATAGGAATAAAAAGTTGTAAGGCATATTTTTGTCTTTGATGTAAATAGATATGATGCTGAATAAACACAGCAATCATATCTGTTGAGTAGGAAGGTGCAATTTTTATGTAATTGCTTTTGGACTAGAACTTCCAATATTCCATACAGTTATCCAGTTTTTAGTTAAATAAGTGACTACAGTCTGACTTTAAGTACCTTTCTAAGATGCCTATTTTAAATCTTTTCTGAAAATAATACATTCACCTTTCCCACTTGATGTTTCAATTTAAATCTTAGTGCTCTCCTGGTTCTTGTTCTCACAGCAGCAGTTTAAATTTTATTATCACCTTTTTGGGGTTTCACTATTTAGCACTGTCAGCTCTTATTAGGCATTTCTCAAATCTGTGTATCTCCTGATTCTAATGATAAATGTATATCTTTTTTGTTTGTCACTTTATTTGGCTTGCTGTCTGTTTTTTGATTGCACCCTGGAAATGCATGTTGTCTTTGAAACAACATGTAACTCATGTTATGCAGAAGAACAAACTGTCATTGAGATTGAGAGCATTGTGTTCTTAAACTCTTTGTATTCTTTGCACTTGCCTTCACTACTCTTTGTGTGCCTTAGATGAGAAGTTAAAAATCTGAGTGTACCACTGCATGCAGATTCTTCTTCTTTCTCACTACATTTGATAGGTAGCAACTTCTAATGGTTACTTTTGGGCATTAATTTTGTTCAAGTACACAGCTTTCGATAAAATATTATATTCCATTTCTGAATCTGATTGCTTAACTCACTTCTCTACACTTGTTTGACTTCACCTGTGTCCTGGTTCTGGCGGGGATAGGGTTAATTTTCCCCAGGATCTGGCAGGGGACACAGGTATTCCATCCCATGTGAGCCATGTCCAGTCTAGAACTGGCAGCTGCCGGGGAGGGGGCAGGAAGCCCTGCTTGGAGCTGGCTAGGGTGTCCTGGGTTCGGTGGGTGAGCGGTGGTACCGTAATCGTGTTTGTACATTCCTCTATCCGTGTTATTGTTGTTGTTTTCTTGTTCCCTTTGCTGTTCTGTTAAACTGTCTTTGTCTCAACCCACGATTTTTGCCTTTTTCTTCTGATTCTCCTCCACAGTTGTGGGGGGGTGAGAAAGTGGTCGCGTGGTTCTTTGTTGCCATCTGAGGCTAAACTATGACAACCTGTTTTCTATTAACTGCAGTGTTAACTGATTTTACATGCTTGAATTTGCATAAACTGTTAATGGAGTTACAGCTTGCCCCTCAGAAAATTCAACATGAAATGCCTGTCTGCAACTTCTACTTTGCTTTCAGGCTCTCACATGGTCCCCAATCAATTTGATGAATTATTTCCTTACCCTAAATTTGCCAATACATGCAGTAATAACCTGGGTGAATTGTCTTTAAAGTTTTCTGAAAGTGCAACTCTTACAGTTTTTAAACCTCCTACTTTCACTGTAAACAGCCCAAATCTTTCTTGTACCACACATCATATCAGGATTTTAAAAAAAAATCCCCAAAAAATCAGTCAGTGGTTTAGAGTTTGCAAAAATGTTAAAATTTTCCCAGCATTTGTTTTCCAGAAAATTCTCCCAAAGGTCTTGTGGGTTTAGGGGTTTCGGGTGGGTTTGTTGGTGTGAAATTCAAAGATATACAGTGAATCTGTTTTTTAATCAATGTCTTGTGTGCAGGATAACAATGCCATTGGAAAGGAATGGAAAATGACAGAATATTGGAATCATCACAGTGGTTTACTGTACAGCAAAATCTGTTTTGTTTTCAGTGTAGTTTTCCTGAAAAAAAGCCACCAAAAAAATCCATACACACCCCCACCACCTTGTCTTTTATTAACCGTTGAAGTGTAGGAGTGCCTTGCTCAGGGATAAGGTACCTCTGCTTGTTGGTAATGTTATTGAATGTGAGTTGGCATCTCTAGATACTTTAAAGCTTCTGCAGGAACTCAGATGGTGCTAAACATGAAGACAAGGACAGAGTGGTGATGTTGAGGTGAAGAGGGATATTGCAGACATGGAGGCAGGGAAGTGTAGGATAAAGAACTGAGAAAACATAGCATTGCAAGGTGGGGGTGAATAAGGATAATTCCTTTTTGGGGTGAGATGAGTGGCAGTGACAGGAATATGGGGCTGGATTTCTGATTTGGAGGTGTAAGGATACGGGATGAAAGGGTTTGGGATTGATAGGATGGGAGATAGAGGATCACCCTATGTTCCGGGTCAAATTTCTACTTCCCCCCTTTTAAAGAAACATAAAATCAGGGATCATCTGTAAGATCACTTTACAGTCAGCAGTATGTTTTCTTTGCAGTATGGTGGTGTACATTTCTCTGGAATGCTCTGGTCACTACAAAATAGCGCATATATATGGGACATGTCTAGATGCATGCAGTAAAAATGATGGAAATTTGATAAGCATAGGCTGAATATTTCTATGGGAGAAGCAGTTAACCTGCTAGAGCGACTTGGCTTAGAAGAGGGAGTCACAGAAGGAGTTTTGAAAGCTGCAGTAAGCATGGAAGGAGAATTTCAGAGGATTCTTGTTTTCATGATAAAATTTCAGTAGCAAAGCTAATTGATTTAATTAACTTGTCTCCTTATCCAAGCATATGTGGTATACCAAGAATATTTGGTACAAGAACATAATGCAGGATTGGGAACAGTTATGAAAGAAATATTGGTGTTGAGGAGGAGGAAATAACAAAAAATGTACTGTTGTGGCTTAACCCTCATAGGTAGCTAAGCACCACACAGCCACTCGCTCACTCCCCTGTAGTGGGATGGGGGAGACAATCAGAAGGGTAAAAGTGCAAAAACTCATGGGTTTAGATAAAGACAGTTTAATAGGTAAAGCAAAAGCTGCATGCACAAGCAAAGCAAAAATAAGGAATTCATTCACTACTTCCCACCAGCAGGAAGATGTTTTTCCATTTCCAGGGCTGCACTCTACCTAACTGTTACTTGGGAAGACAAGCACCATAACTCTGAACCTCCCCCTTTCCTCTTCTTTCCCCCAGGTTTTACTGCTGAGCACGACATCATATGGCATGGAACATCCCTCTGGTCAGATGGGGTCAGCTGTCCTGGATGCGTCCTCTCCTAACTTCTTGCACACCCCCAGCCTACTTGCTGGCAGAGTGGTGTGAGAAGCAGAAAAAGCCTTGACTCTGTGTTAAGCACTGTTCAGCAATAACAAAAACAGTGGTGTGCTATCAACGCTGTGTTTAGTCATAAATCCAAAGCATAGCATCTGTGGGAAAGCAAAACAACAATAACACGGATAGAGGAATATACAAACACGACTACAGAACCACTGCTCCCCGCCCTGACCAGGGACGTCCCAGCCTGCTCCAAGCCCCCTCCCCCGACTTCCTGCCCCCTCTCCCGGCAGCTCAGGGTGGGCATGGCTCACATGGCATGGAATACCCGTGTCCTGGGGAGAATTAACCCTATCCCCGCCAGAACCAGGAGAGGTGTCCACAAAACCTTTTAGGTATCATTTGTCATTATTGTTTTCCTGGTTTCTTTGTCCATGGAGTATTTGTAAGGTATAATGCTATTTAGAAAATGACCCAGCCCTGCTCTGCAAAATGAAGAATATAGAATGCAATAAATCACACCCTAATTAAAATTAAACTGTTAAAATTAGCTAGATGTCTCCATGTTGTGTTGTGTTCTCCAGTTTTCCTTCTTTCTGCCTTTTTTTTTTCTCTACTGTAACATAGTTTTTTTTAATCTGTGAAGTCTGCTTGATATTGCAAGCCATGTCATGGGGGATTTTTGATGTAAAAGCTCTAAATTCCCTTTTCCAAATCAGTAGCAAGTGTAATACATAAAGCCGAGCTTGGCACCAAACTATGCTACCCCATTTAAGATGTTTTCCTGTAACAGTCCTCAGCCTGGATTGGAAAGACCACAGGTACTGTAGTAACTTCCTACGTTCTCCCTCTCCCTGCTAAGTATAAAAAGAATTATCTTTCCTTTGCCAGCCAGTGTGCCTTTGGACTCTCTTTCAGTCTGTCACATACCTGTTTAAAATAATCAGTAAGGGAATAGCATGTTCTTTATAAAGCACTCACTCTATTAGCACTGGAGGAAGCTACGCTTTACAACAGTGTACCTGTTTATGCTTATTATTTATTCTAAATTATTATTGAAGAAGATCACATGAGATTAGTGCACATTGTTCCCAGGGAAGGGAAAGCCCATGCTCTGAAGAATTTACAATCAAAATAGATAAACCAGAGTGTGGAATGGAATAAGTCTGTTTTTTAGCATGTGAACACAAAGGCACATCCATGTACAAGGTCCACATCTCCAATTAACTTTACTCCTTGGTAGAGCCCATAGTGTGTCACATTATGACAATCTATCTTGTCATTGCTCTGAACACAAGATCATTTATCTACCAAGATACAGACTTCATGATTATTTTACAGGCTTGCTTAATTAAGTGCCAAATGTGTCATTATAATAAACTATTTTGTGTCAGGACAAACCAGATCAAAATGGAGTGCTTTTGCAGCGTGGATGATTTCTATGCATTGAATCAAAAGATTCAATGACTTTATGATTGAGGTTTGTAGACCAAAGTCTTTTCACTTATTAGGAACAGTAAAAACTGGGGAGAGATCCAGTTTGATTGCAAAATGCAGCAGGACTAAAAATTCAAGAGGTAACATTGGTGTCTGTGTTTGTTGTAAATGTTGCTTTTCAGGAAAGGAGATATTGCATAAACTGATATTTTGTCAGTTAACTAAACTAGAGAGGCAAGAAAATACACTGAGAATCCTATAATTTAACAAAAAATCTATTTTACCACCACAGTCTTCGAATTGCTGGAGTAGATATTGGTTCTTGAAAACCAGCTTGAAAGTGAAGCCCCTTCTGTAATACAACATGCAGATCTATCTATGGTAAATTCTGACTGCCCTCCAAGGCACCACTTTGCATCTTTTAGCTGTTATCAGTCTATGAAAATACAGTCTTGGGCTATGAGCCTGAACCCTCCTATCATAGCTAGGAGACCTCCTTTGCTCATTTGACTTTGGATGAAGTACAGCACCTGGTTCCGTCTCTTAGAAGGCTGTGTCCCAAAGATCTTGCCTATCTTTCTTAAGAACTTAAACCAAATGTAATTAGGGAAATGACTTTAGGAAACCTTGGTCAGCCATGAGCTGAAGAACTCATGATAAAAGAAGGATGTGCATAAACTTGAAAAGGGTCCAGCAGAGGGCTGCCGCAATGGTTGTGGGTCCTAGAGCACATGATCTACAAAGGGCAGTTGAAGGAGCTGATGTTTAGTCTGGCAAAGAGAAGACCAAAAAAAAGAGCATGTAGCAACCCATAAGAACTGGGATGGGATTAACAAAGGTGATGACACCAGATTACTTTTCTCAATAGTGCCAGACAATGAGAGGCAACAGTCAAAAATGTGTGGCTGGGGAAACTGAGATCAAACATTAGGAAGAATACTTTCACCATGAGGTTAGTACAGTACTGAAACAGGTGACCCAGAAAAATGGTGACATTTCTTTCCACTGAGGTTTTTAAGTGTCAGTAGTGAATAGTTAAGTGTCAAAAGGGCACTGTTAACCTCATCTAGTGTGAGCAATAGTCCTGCTTTGAATGGGATTGTTGGGCTGGAGACCCCCAGAAGTAATTCCAAACAACTCTTCTTCTTGTCCAGTTGATGTGATGTCAACTAATGATACCGTAAAAGCAGCAAACAAAACTCTCTAAGACTTGATATGAAAATTTTAGAAAGTAGGCATTCTTTATTGTGGTGCCGGGTGCACAGGGGATCGCTCCACCTAGTGTGCACGCCAAGTTGCTCAACTACAAAGGTTATATGCGATCAGAATATACATATTCATTACATTTCCAAGAAATTATTAACGTATTCATACTATCTCCTAGAATTCATTAATATATATAAATGTCCTTGACACATGCGCATTCATGTCCATTGGTGGTCTTCCAGGGTCCTCTGGTGGTTGTTGATAGTCTTCCTCACCGTGTCCACTGATTGAACTCAGTCTTCGCACATACTCAGTTCATCTTTTGGCTTAGTTTTGCAACTCTTGTTTTCACAAAACTAGCTTATTCTAGCATCTCTCTTTTATCTACTCTACTCAAGGATACAATGTCTCAAGACTTCCTTTTATCTAACTAAACCTAGCAGATGTTTAGCCCATCTGCTTACAAAGCATTTCAAACTTGGCTACGTTATTACAGTAAGGAGGGAACCATAGGTTCTTTTGGTTTGGTATCACTAGCCAGTCACTTCACTGATTTTTTTTTTTTATGTGTAAGGAGAGACTTAAAACATTCCTCCTTGGTTTTGTCTTTACCAAATGATACAAT
Organism: Cepphus grylle; assembly: GCA_013401065.1. NCBI lineage: Eukaryota > Metazoa > Chordata > Aves > Charadriiformes > Alcidae > Cepphus > Cepphus grylle. The sequence goes on from VZUD01003111.1 coordinate 19,301, forward strand.
CCAAATTCCTTTGGTCTTCCCTTATAGGATGTGTTTTCTCAAACTTTTGGTCACTTTTATAGTTTATCTTTGAACTTTGGTTGATTTACCATGTGCCATTTTTTGAAGTCTGATGACCAAGGCTGCAATATCAGTAGCACTTCATCAGGTGAAAAATTAATTCCCACATTTTCCATATAATCCAGACAGTATTGCATTCTGGAATGATTTTGCCTTTTTTTGCAAGAGTCAAATAAATGACTCAAGTTTAGCTTGTAAACCATTGCATTGTAACTGGCTATTTCCCACTTAGTTTTTACATTTGTTTCTTCCTGTGGTCTGTAAATAACTTGCGCTTGTCTATTGTGGAATTGTATTTTCTTGATATCAGAGTACAATTTTGCAAGATCACTTTGAATTCAGAGTCTATTCTCTAAAATGTGCATATTCACTTCCTAAGAGGAAGTGCAGCACCACTTTGCCGGTGCATTTTGTATTTCAAAATAAAATGTTAAATAAAACTGGACCAAATATAGACCAATGCAGTATATCTTTAGACTGAAAACAGATCACTGATGAAATGTTCTTTGAGTCTGATTGTTTTCAACAAGTTTCCCAGTATAATCTACTTTCAAAATAAGATAAAAATTTGTATAAACTTCTAAGAAATGTGCATGATGATGTGTCTGTGTGAATAGACAAGATAGAAATGCCATTACTGTGACTGGTATATCCATCCTTCCGTCTACTTAAAGGCACCTACATTTCTGTGGAGGGAAAATGTAAATACATTTTTAAATTGATGTGTCTAGGCAAAAAGTAGTAGAGTTGGTGTGAAATAAAAATTGGAAATGTGATTACTTGTTTCTTATTTAGTTATATGTATCCCGTGCAGTATTTCTGGTTTCAGAAATGGGTATGAACTATATGGAGAACATTCTGCAAATTTAGCACCTGCAAGTCAGTCCTTCTAGGAAGGTATTTGATCTTTCATATGTTAACAAGTAATTTTATAGGCAAAGCTCAAAACCGTGCTCATATATTTTACATATATCTGTCATGTGCCCAGTTGTCCATGTATTTATTAGCGCACACAGCTTAGAAAGTTAATTTAAGTGCTTATGGTCCTGAACGCTGCCATTTTGGTCTTCATTATCCTTTCACAGCATGATACAGTGGGGAATTTCTGTTCTGTTAGATGTTTTGTATTCTGTCCGGTCTCCTTTTTGGAGCTCCAGTCATTGTAAGCCATTTCTATTTCACCATAAAGTCACAGCCTACTTTGAACAGTATTTTATTACTTTGGTGACTGCTCCTTTGTTCTAATATGCTCAGTCAAAACTACCAAGTATGCACTATCAAGTATTGCTCCTTATTGAAAGACACTGTAGTGAAAATAACTAGTGTAGTACTACTAGTTCAACTAGTAGCAGTTGAACTCTGTTAAACTTACTGCTCAGATTCTCACTGAAATGCTTAGAATACTTCTGCTGATTTTAATGGGAATTTGTGTGGTAAGAATAACTGTCAGTAATACTGCAACATATCCATCCATAAGTACCATTTGATCATGCATAGGGATAACACCAGAGGAGAAAACAGACTACATGGAACTTCTCTGCTAAGTGTCTTTGTCAGCATTATGAAAATGGTTTTTTATTCTTAACACATTGATGAAGACCATCACTATCATCTGCCCTTGCTCTTAGCCTTTTTTAAACCTGTTTCATATATCTCTATTAATCTGTGAGAGATTATCTAGTAGACAGAGCTTTTCTCAAATTTTGATCATTTACATTTCCTCTCCAATTGTGTAGCATCTTTGTTGGTACTACAATAAAGGGGATGTGGAGGAAGTATAGTGAGGAAACAATGAAAACCCAGATTTTGATTTCCCCAGGCCAGAATAAATCTTAAATTGTCTACTAGAATATCAGAATTATCCTGAATATAAATGGGTAGAATCTGGTGTGTTTGTTTTTTTTTTTTTTTATTTAATGCTCTTTGCTGTGGTATATAATTTGCTGTTTTGACAGGAAATAATCATAGGAAGAACTTAGATGCACATATAAATAAGAATAAGGAAGTGTAGACAGTATCATATTACTCAATAGTCTCAGAACAACACGTTCCATTTATCACAGGAAGTTCTCAGACTTACCTGTAAGGCTATAATTTGAACAAGTATTACAGTACAGTATTACGTGTTACAAAAAGATAAGGAAGTTGAGCGTATCTTTTACTACTAGTACTATTTTGACCACTTTTGAAAATTTGTGGGGAAATGCCAGCTTCTCCATAATTAAAGTGGAAGCTAATCTAAACCTAATTTTCATCAGCAGTGAAGTTTTTTTAGTTCTTTGGACTGATGACGCTATTAGACAATTTGTAAGGATAGAAGATGTGTCAGACATTGTTGTACAAATATTACAAGGGTATTACAAGAACTGCCTCCTTTCTTTAGATGCAGTTTTCAGCAAGTCTCTTTCCCCTTGATACACCAACTGGAACATCATTTGCTAACTGGAGCCAGTTTCCTTGCTACTTGTCTTGTATGTGACTGGCAGATGCATGCACATGAGCAACATGCTCCCTGCCAAATTGTCACGGTCTTGGCTGGTGCTTCATTCATGCTGATCAAACAGATTTTTGCCAGACAGATGCATTTTTGACTACTTTGGCCCACTAGTGTCATACACCATATTAAATTTATCTATGCTTGGATGTGCAACTTGGACCCTATTGCCCTCAAAACATGGAATTGACTTAACTTCCAATTTTTTGCAGATTTTGGAGGTTTGGGTTATATATTTGGGCTTTTTTATTGTTCTTATGTTGCAAAAGCTGTCTTGCTAACATGAGGTAGTGCAGCCCAGTTTAGTTTCTCTTAAAACCACATATGGAAACTACCTGAAGGCGATGCCTTTGAATATTTTTTCATAAGGTCCTCCATCAAAGTCAAATGCCACAGAATTAAACTGAAATGATTGCTGAGAGAGAAATTTATTTGACTCCAGAAACTGGATTCTAGTGGACATGCAATCCACTTTGGTAAGTAGCAACATTTCTTTTCTTGCAGTTTCTTTCAAATTACATACTGTCTTTCCTTCTTCATTCCTTCTTGCCTATATTCCATCCTAACTGGTGCCTGGATCTGGATTTATACATTTATGTGTATTTTTTATATACATTCCCTTAACCTTGTGATGTTGCTTGTTAGTTTTTAAATTACATCTTTTTTGAGGTTAAATAAATTTAGAAGGAGCGGCCAAAGGTTTTCTTAGCATACCGTTAATATTCAGCTATAAGGGACCATCCCTTAGTTACTACTAAGCAGCCTGTAGTTCTCTTCTTGCCCTTCTTGAAGATAATAGTGACATTTACTTTCTTCTGGTTCTCAGGAATCTCCCTTAGTTGATATTACCTTTCCCATACTTATCCACTGTATTTTGAATATTGAGAAGCTTTATTTCACTTTCTCCAAATGAAAGAATTGGATTAGAAAGAATAAACAGTCTCTACTCTTTAACTTACATATCAAATATTCAGCTTTGCTAGGTGCTCTAGCTGCTATAAAGATGAACTTAGCTCTAAAATTTTGTGTGTTAGAAGGACTGTTCTACAAAAAGCAGGGGTGCTCTCTGTTTGAAGCAGAGATTTTTTTTTTTTCCATTGAAAGTGAAACAGGTTCACTGGAAATCTCTGACCTCAACTAAGTTTTATTAGAAGAATCAAAAAAAGACACAAAGTTGCATTATTCACATGACCTAGGCTATCAACCAGGGTCTAGAGTTTCTTATTTTAGCAGTTTAGCAATTTTAAAAGCAGCATTTTTTTCGTTTGGAATATGTACTAAAAAATTTGTGGTACTGGTGTCTAACACAGATCTCTTCAGTGGAACCTGAAAGAGGTGGAGCAAAAAGGATTGGAAGAAACTGCTACTGTTTCCTGTGCTCTTAGACATAGATTATATAGAGCATTATGATGGTGGGTAGAAGTTCTATTCAGAGGGACCTCAGCAGATGGAGAAATGACAAGCCTCATTAAGGCACATATAAAGTCCTCCATCTGTGACTGCAGAATCCTGTGCAGCAATAGATGCTGGGAGATGACAGGATAGGATGCAACTTTGCAAAAAATGGGCTGTTGATCTTGTGGATTCTGCAATTTGCTCTTGTGCACTAGGTGACCAAGCGCATAGTGGAGCTGTATTAGCAACAATGTAGCCAGTACATCTGGAGTACTGTGTTCAGTTTGGGGCTCTACATAGTGAGAGTCACTAAAGTACTGGAGCAAGTCAAATGGTGGGCCACTGAAATGATCAGGAGACTGAAGCTTCTGGCATACAGAGAGAGGCTAAGAGAGTTAGATTTGTACAGTCTTAAGATGAGAAGTCTCAGGAGACATTTTATGGCACTTATGTACCTAATAGAGGGGACAGAGAAGTTGGAAGTTCTTACATGTGCATGTAACATTAGCTAGAACATGAGGAATTCTGATCAGATGGCAGGAAATCTTTTTCAGTTTCAGGTAGTCAAATACCTCAAAACATTGTGGAATTCCTGGACATTCTAAGAATTTGAGTGGATAAGGACCTGAGCAAGCTGATTTAACTTCATAATTGGACCTAACTTTGCTTTGAACAGGAGTTCATAACGGCTGACCTTAGAAACATAGAATCATAGAATGGTTTGGGTTGGAAGGAACTTTAAAGATCATGTAGTCCAACCACCCTGCATGAGCAGGGACATCTTTCACTAGATCAGGTGTTCAAAGTCCCATCCAACCTGACTTTGAACACTTCCAACAATGGGGCATCGACAGCTTCTCTTCAACAGCCTTCAGAGGTGTCTTCTGATTTACATTATTGTCCAATTCTGTTTCTACATAGTATTCTGATTAGCATGTGAAAGGCCTCTGTAGCATGCAAAAGTTGCCAGGCTGCTCCGTCTACCTGACTGCCCTGCTCTCTGCTTCTATAGAGTGAGGGCCCACTTGTCAGGCCAGGCCAGGCCAGCAGGTCAAGAAACCACATTGTTATTGTGTGTCAGGGTCTCGGTGCATCAACAGGCTCAATTTGCCCTGACCAGCTTGTAACTTTCTCTCTAATATTGACAGCATTTTCCCCACCATCTGTTAGCTCAGACCATCTTCAGCCATGAGCTGAGCACTATGGATCCTAGCCCCTAGGCTGTGCAGGAGCCTAGGGCTATCCCACAGCTCTAGAATGACCTCCAAAACTTGCAGAAGGCTGTGACTTATAAACACGTCATAGCCCTAGAGAATTTTTTTGATACCACCGTCAGCCATGGTGACCGCAGCCCCCACCATAGCTCCCTAATTCACTAAAGTGAGGACATGGGGATATATTTGTCAGATATGGCTAATCTTTGCCACTTGTTTGGGGACTACCTGACAGATGTTACTCATTCAGCAGTAATAATCACTGTCAGGGATGGTCCTAGCTTGAGTCACCCTGTATGGTCACAGAGCGTGACATACACCCTGTGTGTCACAATCATCCAAGACTCTGAAAGCTTACTAAGTTTTCTGCAATTCTTTAGAGACCGCAAGCACATGGCCATGACTGACAGTGTCTTGCTGGAGCCCTGACTGAGAATAAGTTGGCCTCTACCTAGGGAGTCCAATTCATTAAGTGGACAATGGAAAGTAAATGTGGGTGCTTGCTGATACACTGTACTGATTTGGGCTGAGAAAGAGTTAATTTTCATCATAGAAGCTCATATGATGCTATGCTTTGGATTTGTGACTAAACACAGTGTTGATAGCACACCACTGCTTTTGTTATTGCTGAACAGTGCTTACACAGAGTCAAGGCTTTTTCTGCTTCTCACACCACTCTGCCAGCAAGTAGGCTGGGGGTGTGCAAGAAGTTAGGAGAGGACGCATCCAGGACAGCTGACCCCATCTGACCAGAGGGATGTTCCATGCCATATGATGTCGTGCTCAGCAATAAAACCTGGGGGAAAGAAGAGGAAGGGGGGAGGTTCAGACTTACGGTGCTTGCAAAGCTTTGCTAGCAAAGGCCCTCTATCTTTTGCTGTGAGATGTGTTGGCTGCACTGTAGCACACTTGAAATCTTCGAAGAGAAGGCAATAGGAACCCGGGAGTCACAGATAAAACACTTCAAAGGAAGGTCACCTGAAGAGCAGCACAAAAGAAAACAGCCACTCCAGCCTGTAAGTCAGCTTCATTGGGTGCCCAGCTGAAGTGCCTCTATGCAAATGCATGTAGCATGGGAAACAAGCAAGAGGAGTTAGAGACATGCACATGCCTCCAGGGCTATGATCTCATTGGCAGCACAGAGATGTGGTGGAATGACTCCTATGACTGGAATGTTGGAATGGAGGGATACAGGCTCTTCAGGCAGGAAAGGCAGAGGAGAGGTGGAGGGGGTGTTGCCCTCTATGACAATGAACAGCTGTAGTGCATGGAGCTCCACCTGGGGACGTATGAAGAGCCAAATGAGAGCTTATGGGTCAAGATCAAAGGGAACACAGTGGCAGGTGATGTTACAGCGGGGGGTCTGCTACAGGCCACCTGACGAGGATGACGGAGCGGATGAGGCCCTCTATAGACAGATAGGAGCAGCCTCATGTTCACAAACCCTGGTCCTCATGGGGGATTTAAACCACCCTGGTATCTGTTGGAAGGATAACACAGCAGGGCACAACAAACCCAGGAAGTTCTTGGAATGTGTTGACAACAACTTTCTTCTTCAAATGGTAGAGGAGGTGTGCTGGACCTTGTACTTACAAACAAGGAGGAGCTGTTGGGGAATGTCAAGCTCAAGGGTAGCCTTGGCTGCAGTGATCATGAAATGATGGAGTTCAAGATCCTCAGGGCACCAAGCAGGGTGCACAGCAAGCTCACTACCCTGGACTTCAGGAGAGCAGACTTTGACCTCTTGAAGGACCTGCTTGTCAGGGTAACATGGGAAAAAGTACTGGAGGGGAGAGGGGCCCAAGGAAGCTGGTTAGTATTCAAGGATCACCTCCTCCAAGCTCAGGAACTGTGTATCCCAAGAAACAAGTCGCCAGGCAAAAAAGCCAGGAGGCCTCCATGGATGAACAAGGAGCTCCTCGACAAGCTCAAAAGCAAAAAGGAGGCCTACAGAGGGTGGAAGCAAGTACAGGTAGCCTGGGAAGAATCCAGAGAAACTGTCTGTCGTGGGCAGAGTGATTAACTTCACTCATAAGAGAGAAGTAGTGAAGTATTTATTAATATAAAACAGTGATTTAACAAATTTAGTAGTGCATGCAACAGTGGTTTATGAGATTCAATGGAAAGGTACACTTGGTTATTTACTGCATAGAGGACAGGGTCAGACAAGCTGTCAGGGAGACCCTCTCGTTGTGTCACGAGGTTCAGAGAGGACCCCCTTGCTTTCTAAACTCCTCCTCAGAGAGGAGTCTAGGTGCAGCTGGATCCAGTCCTAGTCCCAGACCTGGTCAGCGGTTTATGTCTAAAGGACATACGCACAACCAATCCTTTATATCACTTAGCTAAGATTTCAAAGTGTAGCATGCTATTAGTCACTTACCGAGAATCTGTTGCAGCAAGGAATCCCTCAACCTCCAGGAGTGGAACCTTAAGCAAGCACCCCCACTCAAGGACAGATCCTGGCATGCAGCCCGCTGCCTGCAGGAGAGCTCAAAGGGCTCTTGGGTTGTCCACTATTTATGGAGTAAGATCATTGATCTATAGGCATATTCGCATGGGAACAAAATATCTAGGTTCCTACTCCAGACAGTGTTTTGACTGTGCTGTCAGCCATCCCCCAAAGTCCAGGTGCAACTCATCACAGTTCCCACTGATGGTTATGGCTTGAGCAGGAGCCGGGGTGGGGAAGGGGGAAGAACACACTGCCACACTGTCCCAGTGGCCGGGAACCAGATTAGGCAAGCTAAAGCATAGATAGAATTAAATCTGGCCAGGGACATCGAGGACAACAAGAAAAACTTCTGTAAGTATGTCAGAGATAAAGGGAAGACTAGGAAAAATGTGAGCCCTTTCCAGAAGGAAACAGGAGACCTGGTCACCCAGGATATGGAGAAGGCTGAGGTACTGAATTACTTTTTCGCCTTGGTCTTCACTGGCAAGGGCTCTAACCACACCACCCAAGTTGCAGAAGGCAAAAACAGGGTCTATGAGAACGAAGAGCTGCCCACTGTAAGAGAAGATCAGGTTCGAGACCATCTAAGGAACCTGAAGGTACCCTCCACGGGACCTGATGAAATCCACCCACGGGCCCTGAGGGAGCTGGTAGATGAAGTTGCTAAACTGCTTTCCATTATATTTGAAAAGTCGTGACAGTCTGCTGAAGTTCCCACTGACTGGAAAAGGGGAAATATAACCCCCATTTTCAAAAAGGGAAAAAAGGAAGACCCAAGGAACTACAGGCCGACAGTCTCACTTCTGTGCCTGGCAAGATCATGGAGCAGATCCTCCTAGAATCTCTGCTAAGGTACATGGAAAATAAGGAGGTGATTGGTGACAGCCAACATGGCTTCACCAAGGACAAGTCATGCCTGACAAATATGGTCGTTTCCTACGATGGTGCTACGGCGTTGGTAGACAAGGGGAGAGCAACAGACATCATTTACCTGGACTTATGCAAAGCATTTGACACTGTCCTGCACGACATCCTGGTCTCTAAATTTGAAAGGCATGGGTTTGATGGATCAACTGGCTAGATGGCTGCACTCAGAGGGTTGTGGTCAATGGCTCCATGTCCAAGTGGAAACCAGTGATGAGTAGCATTCCTCAGGGGCAGTACTGGGACCAATACTGTTTAACATCTTTGTCAGCGACATGGACAGTGGGATTGAGTACACCCTGATCAAGTTTGCTGATGACACCAAGCTGTGTGGTGTGGTCAATACACTGGAGGGAAGGGATGCCATCCAGAGGGACCTGGACAGGCTTGAGAGGAGGGGCCGGGCAAACCTCAGGAAGGCTGACCAGGCCAAGTGCAAGGTCCTGCACCTGAGTCATGGCAATCCCAAGCGCTAATACTGGTTGAGCGGAGAATGGATTGAGAGCAGCCCTGAGGAGGTCTTGGGTGTGTTGGTGGATGAGAAGCTCAACATAAGCCAGCAATGTATGCTCACAGCCCAGAAAGCCAACCACATCCTGGGCTGCATCAAAAGAAGCATGGCCAGCAAGTCGAGGAAGGTGATTCTGTCTCTCTACTCCACTCTCACGAGACCCTGTCTGGAGTACTGTGTCCAGCTTTGGAGACCTCAGTACAGGGAGTGCATGAACCTGCTGGGGTGAGTCCAGAGGAGGGCCTCAAAGATGATCAGAGGCCTGGAGCACCTCTCCTCTGAAGTCAAGGTGAGAGAACTGGGGTTGTTCAGCCTGGAGAAGGGAAGGCTGCAAGGAGATGTTATAATGACATTCCAGTACCTAAGGGGGGGCCTACAGGAAAGATGGGGAGGAAATCTTTATCAGGGAGCGCAGCAATAGGTTGAAGGGTAATGGTTTTAAATTGAAAGAGGGTAGATTTAAGTTACATATCAGGAAGAAATTCTTTACTGTGTTGAGGCACTGGAACAGGTTGCCCAGAGAAGTTGTGGATGCCCCTTCTCTGGAAGCGTTCAAGGCCAGGTTGGATGGGGCTTTGAGCAACCTGGTGTAGTGGGAGGTGTCCCTGCCCATGGCAGGGGTCTGGAACTAGATGACATTTAAGGTCCCTTCAAACCCAAACCATTCTATGATTCTTGCCAAGTAACAGGCATGATGAAGTCTTGCTTTCCTGGAAATGGCAAAACATCTGCCTGCAGATGGGAAGCAGTGAATGAATTCCTTATTTTTGCTTCGCTTGTTGTCGTGGTTTGGCCTCAGACAGCAACAAAGAACCACGTGCTGCTCTCTCGAGCTTCCCCTCCCACAGGGAAGAAAGGGAAGAAAA
>VZUD01003126.1:8175-44027 GCA_013401065.1 Cepphus grylle
AGTGGAGTGCACAGCCGCACCAAGATCATGCTGTCCCCCCACCAGTGAATAGTGGATGGGGCTTGGTCAGTGGGGTGCACCGCTGCACCAAGATTGCGCTGTCCCAAACCAGTGAATAGTGGATGGGGCTTGGTCAGTGGAGGGCACAGCTGCACCAAGATCGCGCTATCCCCAAGCTGGTGAATAGTGGATAGGGCTTGGTTAGCGGGGTGCACGGCTGCACCAAGATCGCGCTGTCCCCCACACCGGTGAATAGTGAATGGGGCTTGGTCAGTAAAGAGCATAGCTGCCAGGAGATTGTGCCATCCCTGTATGGGGGTGGCCCATGGTCAGAGCATTGTCTCCCCAAGATAGAAGTGTTTTGTATGTCTGCTGTGTAAGTGTGTGTGGGCGCCAGCTTATACCTGCTGATCAGCATCTGTGCTACTGTTTGTTTTTTGTTGTGTGCAGTGTCGTTAGGTGACTCCGCTTGAGCAGGTGTTCTGCCCAGTGTGGTACTGTTCTTGTATGCGACTAGGGCTGACACTCCATCAAGCGAAGAGTTTGTATGTACACAATGTTTAGACGTAAGGACAAGGAGGAGACGAGCACGCCCCAGGTAGATAGACCAGGGTGGACTGTGGAGCCACTGTGTACCTTATGGGATAAGGGGGAAACCTGCACTCGTGTGGGGCCGGAACCCTGGGGGGCCGTAGAACCAATGGAAGTCCTGAAATATTGGGGGGGGGTTCACCAGCTGACACGCTTACACTCTAGGGAATGACTTGCACACGCAGGGCGTATGGCTGGTTGTTTGTTGTTTGCCTGTAAGATCATGGTTGATCGGGAAAAGGAGTTAAGACAAAATCTATAGGATGCTCTGTAGGAAAATGAGAAACTTAAGGGTGAGCTCTTTTTGCAAAGGCAGACTTATGTCAGCCGTGATGGAAAAAAACCACAAAAAAACCCAGGAAAAATTAGAAAGGAAATGTGCTGCCTTAGCACAAAAGTAGGCCGTACACGCTACGAGAAAGCGGCAGAGAAAGAGAAATAGGACACCTGATTCAAAGCAGTATTGTAAGGATTTTTTTTTTCTTTTTTCTATATATATATGTTTATTGCATGCCTTTGTAAATTACTCTGTGTTGTACCCCGCGAGACTAAATGAACCCCAGCAGAAGCAGTCTCTTGAGCGGGGGGGTGGAATATGGGAAAGCAACAGAAGATCGGTGAGGAGGATTGTAAATACGCTCAAGGGACTCGCACCTGAGTGCTGGGAAACACATGTATCACACTAATTGTTATTCAGTCTCGGGTGCTTGCAAGTAAAAAACTTGCACTTAGATGACATAAGTCTGTGATGGACTCAGGGACACCTTATCTAGCCCCTTGAGAATCCTGGCCTGTTGTTGAAGAAGATCAAAGCACAGTGGGAAAACTATGCCTGTTTGAACCCTTTAAATACCAGCGAGAACAGGGAGTCCGCGCCTGCTCTTGCTAACAAGGACTCTCTTGCTGCCAAGGACTCTTGCTAACAAGGACTCTCTCCCACTCCGCGGTGCCCATTGAGCACAGGGCCGTTGGCCTATATTTACTTTTGGATAATGCCCCCACTTTGTATCACCAGCCCTCCCATACCAAAGATATTTGCAGGTGCACGCATTTGGTATCAAGCCCCAGGAGAAGTGGGGCCCATTGCAGCTGAAGTAGTGGTAGCTGATGACACATAGGCAGTTATGATAGTGGTACCAGAAGCACAGTGGCTACGTGTTCCTGCTCAGCAATTACAGCGCAGAGATTAGAAGGCTGGGGGGGGGGCAGGGGGAGGGGACGTGACTAACCATTTCTACTGTTTATATCATTGAATAGGTACCTGTAAACACACTACCCCCGTGATCAAAACATCTGGGTAACTCTGGCTAATGCGGCAGGACAAGATACGCTGTGTCTTAGCACAGCCACACTCCAAAATCCGTTCACGACGTGCCTAGTGGGAGTGCCACTAACGACTAGTGAATTCAACATGACGATCCATGACACCGCCGCCAGCCCCGGCCTCCAGTCGGATGCAAGAATCATCAAAGTATGAGACAGCTGGCGCCCATATATTGGGGAGTCCCCTGCGTTACCACCGCAGGAGCTCCGCATTTCAGGAACACTAAATGTAGACATATGTGGTTTTTTTTTTTTCCTCTTCATCAGTACAAACAACAACACAGTCTCCTGGTGGATCAATGCCACCACCCCGTGGTACCAGAATAACACACGATGGTGTAATACTACTAGTCCAATTATCATGAAGAGTTACTCGACAGATATGATTATCTCACCAGGACTGTTTTTAATCTGTGGGAACCGGGCGTGGGCCGGAATTCCCAAAGAAATTAAAGGAGGACCATGTGCATTAGGCCGACTGACTATTTTTAATCCCAATGTCACTGTAGCTTTATGGTTACAACAGAACCAAACATTACACCAACATCGATGCGATATACATGCATTTCCCCCATACTGCAACGACCAAACTGAATTCTGGGGTCCTGACAGGACCATAGCCGCATCCTTTTTAGCCCTGGGAGTTGCCAGTGCACAAGTGCTGATGACCCTGAATAAACTTGGATGCTGGTTAGCCAAGTTTAGTAATGCTACTAGTTGTGGAATAATTACTAAAATGATCAAAAATACAGCATTGTTCACACCTTAAGGAAAGGTATAAAATCAAAAAGTTTCTAGGGTAGAATACAGCCGCAGCTGGTATGTGAGGAATCCACTGCATCTGCAATTCCCTGTACAATATTGCTTACAAAGCAACACAGGGAATGGAGTGGGATGGAAATTCTACGGCCAAGCCCTGTGATAATCCAGCAGATATGGGAATGAGATGGTCCTATGGAACTGATAAGCTGCATGCTTACTACCCTGAGCCAACAGTTTCTCAAATTTTGACAAAATGCTGTCCTTTGTATGAACTTTGCTCATTACAATGTCATTATAATACCAAAACACACCTCCATCCCAAAGACTACCCGCCTCCAAAGTGCGACCACTCCTCCTTGAGTTTGCGCCCTGAATTTTTCATAAACTATACCTTTAAATGTGAGGCGAGAGCATTTTACATCAATCATATTAAAGGTATTTATGACTAGAGTCACTCAAACTCCACCTTGAAGATAAAAAATAGTATAAAAATAGCCCAAGAAAGGGGGAATATCAGGAAAGACGCCATCGTGAACAAGTCAAGGAGGACTCCATCATAGACTGCCCTTGACTTCCAGGACCAATCGACGGACTGAGCCTTTCTTCCCCCCATAGGGACGCCTTTGGCTCACAGACACGGTTGTCAAGATTTTAAAGGATTGTGTTGTATGAATCTAAGTGACCACTCCACATCCATCCATGCCCAGTTGCAAGAACTGCACAGACTGAACCAGCAACTTGTAGAAACCACTGGGTAGAACCCATTTGCTGGATGGACTTGGGGGTGGGGTTGGTTGAAGCACATTATAGTCATTGCCTGTGTGGAAGGAATTTGTCTGTTATGTTTAGTATGCTGTTTGCCATGTTTAATAAGCATTATATGATCAGTTGTAGATGCTGCTTTGCATCATACCCTTGTATGAGTTGTAGAATACTGTCGTGTCCCAGCTATGGACCACGGAGCGGCATGTGTAAGGGATAATAGAGGATGGTACGAGTGAGACACAACAGAAAATTACTAGTTGAACCAAACCCAGTATACATGTTGGGAAAAAAGGACTCAGTACTGTTGCTGCAAAAACTATGTGTGTATCCATGAGAACCTGACCTTCAAAGAAGAAGGGAACAAGAAGGGAGTGCAACAATGTAGTCACGTATCAGACAGCCGCTGTTAGCAAAGCTGGATCATGAGTCTGGTGAGGCTCGCTGCATGCGCTGGCCACACGTGCAGTGACTCTAGCCTGTACTTTTCCACTCAGTGCAGTGCAGGATATAAGGGGGCTGTCTCGGGCCGGAGAGGGAGAGAGAGACATGAGCGCACTTTGAAGATACAGGGGACACCCTGAACAAGTGCTGTGCCTGACTTCCCTCTGCCGTACCGATGTGACCCCTCGTTATCCTGCTGCTCCTCGGTGGTACTATGATCTATGGGTTGGTAAGACTCTCTCAAGTAACTTTTGGGACATTTGGGAGCTGCTTTGCAAGGCTTCACAAAGAGTTAACCTTTTTTTTTCCTTGTGCGAGCTCTGGTTTGTACATTGGAATCTTTAAAAAAGAACCGTTTACACCTTGACAGATGCTTATTGATCCCTGTCTATGCAGAGGTAACTTGGGGGGAGCTGTGGAAATGGCTCAGCCCCGGGGTTGCCTCAACACTGCATCACAATAAAAACGAAACCCGAAACCCGAATGGTGCCTTTAACAAACAAAATGCCCTGAGTCACATCCCACCACTATTCAGTGAGTGTGAGACCAGACATCACAAAATAAACATTGCTACCTAAGGGGCCATCAAACCACCAGAGATAACCATTCCAGATAGGGCAATCCATTCAGGCACAATCCTGCCCACCCACTGAATCAGGATACTTAAACCTTAAGTTTTGGGGAGGAAAATGGGGGAGTCTTCAAACGATACAGCTGGCCTGTAGGAGATTCTTCCCCCCTTGTCCAGGACGCTGTGCAAGGTAACTTCTCAGGATTGAGTGGCTTTACCTGAGAGAGAGGGTAAGTGATTTAATAACATACGTATGATGTCTGGCATGCTCTAAGATCGTGATTTGTGTACTCGTTTAAGGTATTCATATCTAGCACGCTGGTGGTTTGTGTTGTTGCTTTTCGGGATCACTTGTTAGGTTGTAATAGTGTGTTCTGTGAATTGTTTTTTTTTCCTTAAATTGCAATAGTGCATTCTTCCATTGTATCCATAAGAACTTGCAATAGTGGCGTATCAGACCTGTGAGTGAAGTCCAAATAAATTGTTAATTTGAACCTCTCAGTGAAGTCTTTTTCTCTCTGCCACACACTGCTCAGCCATAACAAAAACATCCCTGTATTATCAACACTGTTTCCAGCATAAATCCAAAACATAGCCCCATACTAGCTACTATGAAGAAAAATTAACTCTATTGCAGCCAAAACCAGCACAGGGGGACAGTTTCAAAAGACTTCTCAATTAATCAGTCACCTTCATTGGCATTGCTGGCAGTTACTGGTGTTACATACTGAGCTGGATAGGAAAGGAGGATGTCTGTTTTTGATATACAAAATGAAGGAAGTTAGTTTGGTATAAAATTAAACATAGGGGAGACACATCATTTACTGTTTGTGTACTGAGGTCCTGCCTTAACATCTTCTTCTCTTGGTTAAAGATAATAGCTTGTCAAACAAATGAAGGGTTATCAAGCCCTGCAAATGATCAGTCTAAGGCCTTCTCCATGGGAAGATACATATCTATGTAGAGATGCACCAGACAGTCCTCCCTGCCCCCGTGTGTATATCTGGTTCACATAGCAGCAAGCAGAAGATGGTTGGTGTGAAAAATAGTGAAGGTATTGTTGGCTTTCGCCATAATAACAAGGCTATAAATATTTGAATAATAAGGATAACTAACCTTTAGTAAATTAGGAAACATGAGAAACCTCAAAGATAACAACTAACAGCAGCTATGAAGAAGAACATCTGAGAGAAACAAAAGAGAACTTCTCCAAGAGACCCCACAAATGATTAACAGAAGGAAACAGATGCATAGGAGAAGGGAGTTGATGATAATTGATCCTACCAGAAGGAAACAGAGGCATGGGAAAAGGGAACTGAAGATCATCGATCCTCAAAAACAATTGCCAGAAGGAAACACATAAATAGAAGAGAAAAGGGACTAATGATAATCAATCATCATAAACCATTACTCTGCCTAAAATAGTGAATACGTATGCAATATTGAATGTATATAAGACGTGGGTGAAGTATTAGCTGGTGTGCCTCTGACTTGAGTCATGCACCCAGCGCTGTGCTTTTGCTTTATCGACTTTGTCCCTATAATAAAATAAGTGCCATTTCTGTTTAAGGGATCTGGCTGTTTATTACAGTTGGCATCGTTTATTCAGCTGTTTTCCCTCATCAGCACTGCAGCTTCCATCTATCCCTACTGTCCTGTGTCTTCTAACTGCTGATCAGCAATTGACAATTTTAACTATTATTGCTAGGACCTCTTGAATCTGAAACTGCAATCCTGAAGAGGAAGATAGCCACAAAAGAGCAGATGAAAGCTTTCATGTAGAAAGGAAATTAATAATTGCTCTTGCATAGAGCAAAGCAAGCTATTAATCATACCTACGAGCCAAAAGAGGTAAATTGCAAAACAAAAAATACCCCTAAAACAAACAAACCAAAATCTTATGATCACCTGGAAGTACAAGCCAACTCAAAGAGCACCTCACAGAGCAGCTGGAAGAGTTCTTTACATCATCACCAACAGTTACCATGCAAGAGGCACAAGTCAGAGGTAAGTGTCGTGGTTTGGGTCAGACTGGACGCTGAGATGAACAACAGATGCTCTCCCCCACCTCTCTCTCTAAGGAGAAGAGGGAGAGAGAGAAAGAGATTTATGAGTTTAGAAGGAACTGAATTACTTTAATGAAAATATTATTAATAAAATAAAAAGAAAATAATGAAATATACAATATATACAAAACCGTATCAAGCTCCCAGGATGATGATCACATCACCAGCTGGCACTGGGGAAGTCCCAGACTGGACTCAGCGACAGGTGGGAACTGGATTCCAGAGCTGGAGTCAGGAACACACAGATCAGGACCAAAGGCAGATGAACAGAGTCCTCCTCAGATGCTGGCCATTGAAGAAAAGAGACTGACCCTTTGATCCCTCAGCTTTTATACTGAGCATGGGCCAGATGGGATGGAATACCCCTGTTGGTCAATTTTGGGTCACCTGTCCTGTCCACTCCTCCCTGCAGGTGGGACCCCTCTACGCTTTTCCGTTTCCGACCCTCCAACGGGGCAAATAACGAAATTAGCTGACCTTGGTTGTTATAGCAATAAGTATAAGCAAGAGCCTCTCTGCATACCATTCCTTGACATAAATTACAAATAATCAGGTCTTATCATGCTGAGGACTTTGGAAGACCTCAGACCTGTGTTGTGGTTTAGGCTGGGCTGGCCACTAAACAAATGACAGATGCTCTCTTTAACCTCTATCCCTTCCCAAATCTATTTGAAAATTTTAGCAGCCTTATCCACTTGTTGATTGTTTTGATGTTCCTCTGTGGCCCGACTAGTGGGTACGTGGGCATCTTCATGATGTATCTTTACGACTAGCTTCCCTAGCCAGTCAGCAATATCTTACCATAATTTGGCAGCCCAGATGGGTTTATCTCTGCACTGCCAGTTGCTTGGCTTCCACTGATTTAACCATCCCCACAGAGTGTTGGCCACCATCCATGAGTCAGTACAGAGATACTGGACACTTTTCTCGTTCAGCAATGTCTAGGGCCAGCTGGATGGCTTTTACCTCTGCAAATTGACTTGATTCACCTTCTCCTTCAGGAGCTTCTGCAACTCATTGTGTAGGACTCCATACAGCAGCTTTCCACTTTCGGTGCTTTCCTACAAAACAACAAGATTGACCAGTGAACAGAACATACTGCTTCTCATTATCTGGGCGTTCATTATACAATGTGGCTTCTTCAGCATGTGTCACCACCTCTTCTGGTGGCTTTCTGAAGGCTTTGCCTTCAGGCCAATTTGTGATCACTTCTACGATTCCTGGACGATTTGGGTTTCCTACTTGAGCCCACTGTATGATTAATGCAACCCATTTATTCCATGTAGCATCAGTGGTATGATGAGTAGAAGGAACTTTAACCTTGAACACTGTCCTGGTTTGAATGACACAGGACTAATTTATCTTCTAATGCTGGGGAAAACTCCACTTTTAGAAGACTCTAGTGTCTGAATTTGGGACAATATTTACTTTATAGCCAGCTAGGCTATGTGGGATTCAAGGTCTCAGTGTTTTCGAGCTCTTCAGGTGCAGAGATGAGGAGGCACGAGACCTGGGCACTTGACTCAACCTGGCCAACAGGATTATTTCATACCATGAACATCACATTCAATATAAATTAGAAATTTTGCTGCATAGTTCTCTCTCTCCCTTAATGGCGGCGGTCCAGAGAACTCCTTGCCCTGGTGCCGGACCCCTGAGGCCTTCCCTTCCTCCTGAAGCTGTTGCGCTCGCAGTGTCTGACATTTGCTGTCCAAGGGAATCTCGGTTAGTGTGATACTGTCGCCGATGCACTGTGGCAGTAGCAATTGGCACCTGCTGTTCTTTAACCTTCAGCAGTCTCACCACAGAAGGGTCATCTGAAAGGCCAGGTAAGGTAGACAGCTGTGTAATGTCCTACAAGTCTCTACAGCTGCTATACCAAAAGCCCATCGATACCCTTTCGGGTCTTTAAAATACCCTTTCTTGAGGAAGTCTATGCCAAGGATGCACAGAGCATCTGGACCAGTGACAATGGGATGCTTCTCCCATTTGTTCCCAGTTAGGCTCACTTCAGCCTCCAGTACAGTCAGTTCTTGAGATCCACCTGTCACTCCAGAAATAGTCACAGATTCTGTCCCTTTATGATTCGATGGCAATAGGGTACACTGTGCACCAGTGTCCACCAGGGCTGTATATTTTTGTGGCTCTAATGTGACAGGCCATCGAATCCACACAGTCCAATAAACTCTGTTGTCCCTCTTCTCCTCCTGGCTGGAGGCAGGGCACCTCTAATGTCTGTAATTAGTAGATGAGTTTCTACCTGGACCGGAGAACCGCCCCCTGCGGACTGGAGCAGCAGTCCTCCTGGAATAATTTGTTCTTCTATCTGTGTTACCTTGCAACTCACTTACTCGGGCCTGTAGGGCTGAGGTAGGTTTTTTATCCCACTTACTCATGTCCTCTCCATAGTCACAGAGGCAAAACCACAGGATATTTCATAGTGTGTTCTGTTTCCTCTGAGTCGGTCTCGGAGGAGGGTGTCTTCTCCTAATGGCTGCAACACGGGCCTGTGCAGGGGAAGAATAGGATCTCTCCTCCATCCTAGATAGTTTATCAAACAGTTTATCAAACAATTTCTCATTTTTCTCAATCGTTTTATCAGTCAACCTTTCCACAGCTGCTACAGTGAGGGGACAAGAGAGACTGTCTTCATACTGTCGCAACTAACCAGCTCCCACTCCCCTCTCCCCTCCAGTACTTTTTCCCATGTTACCCTGCCAAGCAGATCCCTCAAGAGGCCAAAGTCTGCTCTCCTGAAGTCCAGGGTAGTGAGCTTGCTGCGTGCCCTCCTCGCTGCCTGAAGGATCTTGAATTCTACCATTTCATGATCGCTGCAGCCAAGGCTACCCTTGAGCTTGACATTCCCCACCAGCCCTCCTTGTTGGTAAGGACAAGGTCCACCATAGTTCCTGACCTCGTTGGCTCCTCTACCATTTGAAGAAGAAAGTTGTTATTGACACATTCCAAGAACTTCCTGGATTTCTTGTGCCTCGCTGCATTGTCCTTCCAACAGATATTGGGGTGGTTGAAGTCCCCCATGAGGACTAGGGTTTGTGAAAGCAATGCTGCTCCTATCTGTCTATGGAGGGCCTCATTGGCTCCGTCGTCCTGGTCGGGTGGCCTGTAGCAGACCCCCACTGTAATGTCACCCGCCCCTGTGTTCCCATTAATCTTGACCTATAAGCTCTCTGTTGGGTATTCATCCATCCCCAGGTGGATCTCCATGCACTCCAGCTGTTCATTGACATAGAGGGTGACACCCCCTCCTCATCTCCCCTTCCTGAAGAGTCTGTAACCCTCCATTCCAACACTCCAATCATAAGAGCCATCCCACCACATCTCTTTGATGTCAATAAGATCATAGCCCTGGAGGCGTGTGCACATCTCCAACTCCTCTTGCTTGTTTCCCATGCTACGTGCATTTACGTAAAGGCACTTCAGCTGGGCGCCCAATGAAGCTGTCTCACTGGCTGGAGTGGCTGCATTTCCTTCATGCTGCTCTTCAGGTATTCTTCCTTTGAGGTGTTTTATCTGTGACTCCCCAGTTTCTATTGCCTCAGGAGCCCCTGGCTCGTCTCCATGAGACTTTGAGTGTGCCTTCTTGAGGGCCTTCTCTAGTGACCCATCCCTCAGACCTTGGATTCTCATTCCTTGGCTTGTCATCAGCAAGCCGGGTGATATCCCCCCCCCCAACAAGCCTAGTTTAAAGCCCAGTCAATGAGCCCTGCTAGCTCATGAGCAAACACCCTCTTCCCCCTTTCAGAAAGATGCACCCCATCCGATCCTAACAAGCCTGGTGCCATGTAGGCCATCCCTTTGTTGAAAAACCCAAAATTGTGGTGGTGACACCAGCTACAGAGACATATTTTGACAGACTGCACATGTCTGTTTCTTTCAGAGTCCCTGCCTGTAACTGGGAGAACAGAAGAAAAGTCCCTGTGGTGCATGAAAGGAATATGCTAGGGAAAACTGTTTGGATTTCTCCTGTTTCAGGCAAAGTCAAACCCATTTGTGGGACTGTGTTTGCTCAAGGACCTGGATGTACTTGCTGGGTGATGCTGGAGAATTTAGAAATTCAATGTGTACCTCAAGGAAATTTAACCCTTGGTGAGAATACTCAATCCTGAGTCTGCTATAAGAGATGAAAGTCTATAATTATGAAATAAATTGACTTAATGAACTTTTGTGTCTAAAGATAAATCATAAATGTCTGATCTGTGTGTATATATATGCACATGTATGTGCATGTGTATATATTGGATGGCTATGGGGTGGAATATCCTGGTTTGGGGTGGAGCAGAGCCAACTTTCTGTTCAGTAGGAGAGGCTCTTGCTCTTACTTGTTGCTGTGGCAACCAGGGTCAGCTGACTTGGTTGTTTACCCTGTGGAGGGGTTGCACCCGTGGGGAGGAGTGGACAGGTCAGGTGACCCAAACTGACCAATAGGGTATTCCATCCCATGTGCATCATGCTCAGTATAAAAGCTGAGGGATCAAAGGGGCTGGGTTGGCTCTTCTTCAGTGGCTTGGCTTCTTCAGTGACTGATATCTGAGGAGGACCCTGTCAGCTCATCTGCCTTTGTGATCCTGGTCAGTGTGTTCCAGTTCCTATTTGTCACTGAGTCCATTATGGAACTTTCCTAGTGCCTGCCAGTGACATCCACCTGGGAGCTTGATAGAGTTTTGTGTATATTTGTATATATTGTATCTATTTCATTATTTCCTTTTTTTATTTTATTAATAATATTTCTTTAAAGTAGTTTAGTTTTTTCTAAATTCATAAATCTCTTCATCTCTCTTCTTCCTCTCCTTGGAGTGAGAGGTAGGGGAGAGCATCTGTTATCTTGTCATTGGCCAACCTGGCTCAAACCACAACATACTCAAAACCCCAAACTGGGTGTTTCTCCCATCTCTTAGAGGAGAACTAATCTTATGCAGATCTCTACCAGCAGAAACAATGCAGCAATAATAGTAAAAAAAGAAATGAGTTCTGCTATAAATACTTTTATTGCTGTCATAGGTAATTTACTGCCCACTTAGTTAATCCCTATAAAATTGCACAGCTGAACACTTTTAAGTTACATGCATACAGATGACTAAGTAAACATACAGTTAAATGACTTGACCCGTCACAATTCTGACCATTAAAATCATTAAAGAGATAGAGTTTGCAATTCCCTCAAGGCAAAGTCTTTCAATGAATAATTTTGGTGTTGCAATGGCTTGGGGCAGTTTGGGATGAACAAGGGTACTCACAAAACAGAAGGGCAGCCGACACCTCTGGAACCAGCTGCCTGACCTTGTCTCTCAGCCTACAACCCTAGCTCCTTGCTCTGTGCCATGGAGACCCTGGTAGCAGGACACAGAGAACACTGGGATGGGGCAAAAGTTAAAAGAAATCAGCCAGAAGTACTAATTAAGCTTTGTCAAAATATAAAGATGAATGCAAGTCTTTCGGTATAATGTCCGAGTTCAATTGCAGTAGGGGATCAGCCAGCACCACAAACACACATCCCTCAGGGCCCCCAGGGAAAGGGCATGATGTGCTCTCCCTCCTGACCAGGGCTGAGGCATCACAGCTGACCATGCAGGAACCCTCGCTGGCACCTAACATCACCTTCACGGACTGAGTCATGGACCTTTCTGGGTTGAAACTTTGGTCTGGCTTGGTCTATTTGTATAACTACATTCAGGTGACAAGAAGGAGACTGATTAAAACGAGCATCCTTGAAAGGATGTCAGGTTTGTACTTTCATTAGGAATTTTTCTCTGCAAGTTTGCCACTTGCTCTCATGTTCACTGATTTTGCATTCTTGTGCACTAGGCTATAGTAGGTATCTTGTTGTTACTAAGTGCAGTTTAACCTCAGAAATTACTGTACTTCAACTTAAACAGACCTAATTCTTCAACAGAATTAGTATTTCAACAGAAGCAATTAAAAAGTTCTGCCACTGTGGCAAGGCACCTGCTTCTATCAAAACTTAATTTAGCTTATCGTTCTGCTTGACCTTCCAGAGTAATTTTTGAACAGGCAGGTTTTTTTGTTCTAAGAACATTTCTATTTGAGAAATAATAGTATTAATTAGAAATTTTCTTTTGTCATACAGTTTGTAAAACTGAGCTACCGTTAAGCTTGTGATTTTTTCAGAGAACAGCAAGGTGAAGCTCTTTCATTTTCACCCACTAATTACCATGGGAAAAGAAGTATGACATATGGAAAAACATTATTGAACTTATAAAAGAGATGGTGAACAATTCCATGTCTGCAAGGGTGATAATTGCATTAATAGCCAAATATCTTAACAAAGCTATTGTAGCTATAGCCCATATAAAGCATGGGCACCCAGTGGAAACAAAGGCAAATTGAAGTCTGATTCATGTTTACTGAACTCAGCATGAAGTGTTGGTTTGATTTCATACAATCACACTAATAAATGAGGCTTTGACTGATAACAGCTTGCTGTTGTTTTGGTTTTTTTTAAACAAAAGACATAGGGGAATATGAATATATGTTTAATTGCACACATTCCCATTTATTCACCTGCCTGCAAAGCTCAGGTGGTGAAGCCGTGGGTATATACACTGGCCACCACCACACATCCCATGTCCCAGCTGCTGATAAAGACATGCAGTGTAGAAATACCCCTCATACTGCTCCACTGCGAGTAATGGCAGTGACTAGTTATCATGGGGATCTACTGGATACAACCTCCCAACATACTCCTGAAATCAGAACTACTTCTGTAAACATTGATACTTAGTGAAATTGCCTGCTAAACCACTGCCAGCAAGTGTTTTCCTCTGCTTTCCCATATCAGGATAAGCTGTTTTTTTCT
This sequence comes from Cepphus grylle, assembly GCA_013401065.1. Lineage (NCBI taxonomy): Eukaryota > Metazoa > Chordata > Aves > Charadriiformes > Alcidae > Cepphus > Cepphus grylle. Next base: position 21,530 of record VZUD01003126.1, read on the forward strand.
CTTCAGTTGCAGGGTATTTACTCTCTAACCATCCCAATGACTGAGCCAATCTTGGCCAAAGGGGCAAGGTGCATGAGGAGCCTCTCTGAAATTATTACCAGTGATGTCTTGGGCGAGGACAGCCCACAACAGTGGTTGCTCTGCACACAGCAGCGGCTCCAGATTCAGAGTTACCTGAGGCCAAAAGCACTGGGTCTATTACAGATTGCATGCAGCATTTTGAGTTACATCCTGAAGTGAACTGACTTCCAGTATAAAGTATGTGAAGCCTTTATACTTTTATGGCCTGCCTTTTTTACAAGCATCCACTTACTCCTTTCAACAGAAAACTCTGTCCTTGATGTTCTGGACACTGCAAAGATGAAATATTTATTCCTGACAACTTTAACATTGCTCTGATAGCTCCAGAGACTTTTTTCCAAATGTGCTTAGTCTTTTCTGAGAAAATATTTACCTCTGAAACAACCTGGGCTAATATGAGTAAAAGAAAAGCAGAGAATGAGGAGGGGGAAGAAAAGCTTTCACCAACATCACATTGGGCCATGGATTCTCTAGAAGGTAATGGGTTGGAGCTGACATTGATCTTCTCCCAGCTCAATGCCTGATCCCCTGTTTATGAGCAGGAATTAAGGACTCCATGAGAGGCTTTCCCTGGGCCACACAGGGCCCTGGAGCGGATCTGGGGAAGACCTCTGTGGCTTCCCAAACAAAATAATGTTATTACTGACTAGCCAGGGAATAGGAGCAATATCTCATTAGTTATATGGCCAACCACAGCTATATATCACATTGTAATGGCTTGCCCCACTAAAGAGCAGAAGCATTTGCACAGAAAACCTTGTGATTCACTGATTTGGTATTTATCCTTCCTTTCACCATAATGGTTGAAAATGTGTAAATAAATGAATCATATTCATAGGGATGTTCACAAGATGTTGATGAACAGCAGTCAGTAAATGTTTGCAGGAGCATTTGCACCAAAAGTGCCCTTCTGTTTATTGTTTGAATGTAAATTAGTTGAACATTTATGAATATTAGCTGATAATTCATGACTGTAAACAGGCTATATGTGATGCTCATCATCTGATCAGGAAGCTGACACAGTGTCACATAGCTAAAATGAGAAGCAATGAATGCCATATATTTATGTTTATATTTCATAGAATCATAAGGTTGGAAGGGACCTCTGGAGATGATCTAGTCCAACTCCCCTGCCACAGCAGGGTCACCTAGAGCAGGTTACACAGGAACACATCCAGGCAGGTTTTGAATGTCTCCAGAGTTGGAGACTCCACCACCTCTCTGGGCAGCCTGTTCCAGTGCTCTGCCACCCTCAGGGTAAAGAACTTCCTCCTCATGTTTAGGTGGAACTTCCTATGCTCAAGTTTGTGCCCATTACCTCTTCTCCTGTTCCCTGGCACCACTGAAAAGAGCCTGGCCCCATCCTCCTGACATCTACCCTTTAAGTATTTATAAGTGTTGATAAGATCCCCCCTCAGCCGTCTTTTTTCCAGACTGAAGAGACCCAAGTCCCTCAGCCTTTCTTCATAAGAGAGGTGTTCCAGTCCCCTAATCATCTCGGTAGCCCTCTGCTGCACCCTCTCCAGCAGTTCCCTGTCCCTCTTGAACCGGGGAGCCCAGAACTGGACACAGTACTCCAGATGCGGCTTCACCAGGGCAGAGTAGAGGGGGAGGATGCTCTCCCTTGACCTGCTGGCCACACTCTTCCTGATGCACCCCAGGATGCCATTGGCCTTCTTGGCCACAAGGGCACATTGCTGGCTCATGGTCATCCTGTTGTCCACCAGGACTCCCAGGTCTCTTTCCACTGAGCTGCTCTCCAGCAGGTCAGCCCCCAACCTGTACTGGTGCAGGGGGTTATTCCTCCCCAGGTGCAGCACCCTACACTTGCCCTTGATGAATTTCCTAAGGTTTCTCTCTGCCCAGATCTCCAGCCTGTCCAGGTCTCGCTGTATGGCGGCACAGCCTTCTGGTGTGTCAGCCACCCCTCCCAGCTTTGTGTCATCAGCAAACTTGCTGAGGGTGCACTCTATCCCCTCATCCAGGTCATTGATGAATATATTGAAGAGGACTGGACCCAGTACTGACCCCTGGGGAACACCGCTCATCACTGACCTCCAACTAGACTCCGTGCCCCTTATCATGACCCTCTGAGCTATCTTTCAACCAGTTATCTATCCACCTTACTGTCCTTTCATCTAGCCCACTCTTCCTAAGCTTCCCTATGAGGATGCTGCGGGAGACCATGTCAAACGCCTTGCTTAAGTCAAGGTAGACCACATCTACCGCCCTCCCCTCATCTATCCATCCAGTCATGCCATCATAGAAGGCTATCAGATTAGTCAGACATGGTTTCCCCTTGGTGAATCCATGTTGAGTACTTCTGATAGCTTTCTTTTCCTCCACATGCCTTGAGATGACACCCAGAACGAGCTGTTCCATCATCTTTCCAGGGATGGAGGTGAGGCTGACCAGCCTGTAGTTCCCCGGCTCCTCCTTCTTGCCTTTTTTGAAGACTGGAGTGACATTGGCTTTCCTCCAGTCCTCAGGCACCTCGCCTGTTCTCCAGGACTTTTCAAAGATGATGGAGAGTGGCCCAGCAATGACTTCTGCCAGCTCCCTCAGCACTCTCGGGTGCATCCCATCGGGGCCACGGACTTGTGAATATCTAAATGATCCAATTGATCCCTCACTCGATCCTCCTCAACCCAAGGGAAGTCTTCTTCTTTCCCTGTTACTTTACCCAAAGTCTGGGACTCCTGAGGGCTGGGCCGAGCAGAAAAGACCGAAGCAAAGAAGGCATTCAGTAACTCTGCCTTCTCTGCATCCTCTGTCACCATGGCTCCTGTCTCATTCAACAGCAGGCCCACAACTTCTCTGGTCTTCCTTTTGCTTCCAATATACTTGTAGAAGCCCTTTTTGTTGTGCTTGACATCCCTAGCCAGGTTTAATTCCAAGGTGGCCTTGGCTTTACTTGTTTCATCCCTGAACGCTCTGGTGGCATTCTTGTAATCCTCCCAAGGGGTCAGTCCCTTCTTCCACTTATTGTAAACTTCCTTCTTCCACTTGAGCTTTTTCTGAAGCTCCCTGCTCAACCATGCAGGTCTCCTGCGTCCCTTGGCCGATTTCTTTCTCTTAGGGATGCACCGATCCTTATACTTATCTTTCTTTGGAGGCCCTTACTAGTTATGTCCATTTGCATGTATGGCTCATAGAAGGTGAAACATAAGCAACCCCACAAAAACCTGACTTCATTGGGGATAATTTGCTAACAAAAATAAGACTGCATTTTTAAAATCAGTTGTGTCTATTTCAACTGTGTATAGTTGCTTACCTCTAATAATAACTGGCCAACAGAGATCAAATAGCAAGTATTATATTCACTCATGAATCCAGTCTAAAAATAATACCCTTAAAACCTTTTGTGAGTAAACTCCAATATATTCAAAGGAATCACAATTGCCTCCTGGACAATCTGGGAGCAGAAAATGCGACAAAATGTGCTGAATAAATTATTCACTGTGAATTGTCGCCTTGACTCTAACTTTGACAAGATGCTTCTTAGGGAAGTCCCTTAAAATAAATAATGTAGAGCTACATATCAGAAAAAAGGGGATCTGTTAAGTGCCTACACTTAATAATTAAGAGCCCTGAATTTTCCGCAGAGTCAACATTTATTTAATGGCTGTTTCACGGAATGGGAGGAACAGTACTGGAAAAAAACAGTATTTTGTTTGACAGCATCGTTTCTTCACCTTTTAGTCTCTCCCTTTTCCCTTCTCACTGACCCACAGTAAGACCCTCGTATTATTGGTTCCAGATTTAGTCTAGTTCAAAGTCATAATTTCTGTTTGATGCTTTTGTTTTTCCCTGTTCACATAATTTTGCTGATTGCCTTCCCTGGCAATTGGTTTGGGCTTTTCACAGAGTATTTATCTCTCCCAAATTTTTTCCTACAAGTTAAATTTTAGTTTGGTCTCACAAGCAGAAGTGAGAAGAACAAGGAATGCCATAATTTATTGCAGTACGTTCTAAAATTATTGTGATAAAGATTTAATTTCAAAATTCAGAATTTAAACATGCATCAAGTTGAATACGGATTGGAAAATACAACATAATAAAGAGCTAACATGGAGTTGAGCCTCATTAACAAGTCTTCTTATATCTGTGTATGATTTTATGCTGCTCACAAGGCTTTGGGGCTCATGCAAGGGAGGCTACAGCAGAGGAGGAACCACTACCTCAAGCGGGGAGCGAGGGGTATGGCATGTGGCATGCTCGCTGCCAGAGTGAAAGCCATCTCACACACCTGCTTTAAAACCATGGCATGCCACAAGATAGCATTGACATGGTCTGGCTTGTGGCATACCGCAGGGCAAGGGAAGGCATGCAAGATGCCGCCGCATCCCTAGCCACATGCATGCCACTGGTTGGGGCCCCAAGCCTCCTCACTATTCCAACCCTAACAGCTGCTGACAAGCAGCAGGGTCAGATGGAAAGTTCAAGGGAGACGTTTCATGATCTTTCGCCTACTTGTTAGCTATAACTTTAGGAAAAGGAAGATGGAAGTCTGTTAATCTAGACTATAAAATAATTTTCCACGTTATTAATATGAGATGTGTTACTGAGGATGCTATTTCAGGTTAGTATTTTATGGTGGTAGCTCAGCTACTTCAGCCTTTGTTGGGTGAACAGTGGGGTTGGTGGACAACTCTGCAAAAGTCATGTTAACTATATGGGGATCGCTGCAGTTGGTTATGAGATGAAGCAGACCAGTATACTCAGACCCCAGGCCCACGCATGTTCAGAGAAGATGTGGAAAAGTCTGCCACAGGAGAAAATCATGGGAAAAGACTGCTTGTTTGTAAAGATGCGGCCAACTGCAGGAGGAAAGTAACAGCAGAAGCACTCTTCAAAGTCAGCCTCTGGTGCCACTCCTACAGGAGCCTTCAGCAAGCAGAAGGCTGGTGCTGCTGTGGTCCCGCCTGGTACCCAGTGGCCAGGAGCTGCACCCAAACCAGGTGTCAGAAGTGTCATGACACTCATCTGATTTCACCTCAGCCTTTGCCTGCCTAACTTTCAATTCTTGGCATGTGTCAGAGCTCAGATACAGAACTGGAGGAAAAAAAAAAACACTGGTGTTTTTTGCCTAGAAAAGACACTCTGCATGAAGAATGAGAAGGGTTGTGTGAGTAATGGGGAGATGGATACTGTGAGGTTGCATACACCTCACCTGAGGGAAGGAAGAGCTCACCACTCTCTACATTACTGACCAAGAGAGTGGGAGTCTACCATTTCTAAACCAGAGACCTCAGTATGTGGCAGGTCTTTAATAACTATGATTTCTTCTTTTCTGCAGTACCAAGTTTGCTGGAGCAAGCGCTGGTGAACTGAGCTGGCCCAGGCTTCCCTGCACTGCACTGTACTGAATGCCCAACATTTTTTTCAGTTAATTCTTTTATCGGGTCAAGCATGCTGTGAAAGAACATTTCCGCCTCTGCCGTACTGGGACTCCTCTTGCACCCAGCAGGACACACCATCTAGTTAACAAGAGAAGAGCAGGCTGTGTTTGGTCCCCTGCTTGTGACTGTGCTATGAGAGGCTGGGGGAGGCAAAGGATGAACTTCACTTAAAACAACTGCGATCATTTCATCCTCTATTCCAGAACCACAGCTTTTCCCACAAGCTGTCGAAAGTAGGATCTTGCAGCAGGGTTTTCAATGCTATTTGGTTGCTAGAGCTTGCTGTTCTGGTACCTCAGCTAAATCCTTACCCAAGACAAGCCTGCAGATCCTCCCTCTGAAGAACGCAGATAAATGGGGAGCCATTTTTAATGCAGCAAGAGTGATGATGGCTGTGATGTGGGAGCAGTTATATACTTTGATTCTCCTAAAACAGACCAAAAGGACAAGCTGTTCAAGCCAATAATGCTCTATAACGAGAGCAATTACATCCAAAGCTCCTTTGGCACTGACAGAATGGGAGTGTTTACAACCCTGCATCTTTTCACTTTGAGTTACCTGAGGAGGAAGGAGTGCCCATGGCTGCTGCTCTGCTTCACCTGGCAGCACTGCCAGGTGCCTCCAGCACACAGTCTGTCTGCCAATGTGAATGTGCCAGTATATACTGGAAATCCAAGGCCCTGTGCATACAACCAGCCCCCCACCAAAATTCAAACGACCCAGGAGGGCAAGAAGCGGGGTCAGCGGGATGCTGCCTGGCAGATGCTGCTGCCGCTTGGCAAGTGAAAAGTTGGCTGCCTGACACCACTCCAGCTTAATTTGGTGCCTCTGTTGTCTTTTCCAACTTGCTCTGGCTGGAAAAGGCTGGCTCCATCCCCAGCTACCCTGGCACCAGTGCTGACATTCCCCTGCAACCCCTACAGCTCCCCCCAGGCCCGGCCATGCCAGCAGCAGGACCAGCAGTCACTTGTCAGCTAATGCATCCTACACTTGCAGGACCTTCTCAAAGCAAGTACAAGATGCCTAAGTTTCTCTCCCTTCCTTTCCACAGTAGTTTACATTTTTCGTGAAATCTAATTATTATTATTATTTTTAAATGACCACTGACATTCCTGTTAGCCCGTTGCTACTACACATACATTGCCTTTCTGCGCTGTGTTTTGTAGCCATATTTTTCTGGATCACATTCTTTATTTCTTAACACAAATGCAATATCTTGATGTTATTATTTGAATAAATAAAATATTTATATTTAATATGTTATATATAAATATACAATATAATAATATAATTTATTATGTTATTTGAATAAATAAATAAAAAAGCTCAGCTGTTTACAGCATACGATGAGAAAGAGAAAGAGAGGAAAGAAAGCAGAGGGATTTTACTTGGAAAGCTAAAGAAATACTACTAAAGCTTCACTCTTTTATATGCAACTCATCTCCCTGGAGCAGCCAGTATCACTTATCACACTGTCACTAATAGCCCAGATAATCTATATCCAGTGGCCACAGTGTGTCCCTACAGAGGGGACCCCTGGGCATCCTACAACTACCCTGTGGGAATGATGGCCTCCCTGCAACACCCCCATCCCCATGCTCTGGCTATAAACAAATGTCTTGAAAATAGGGGACCCCCAAGGTCAGGGCTGCTGGGTGGCTTCCCAGAGGTCCAGGCAGCATGCTTACGCTCCTGGGATCAGTCGGAAGGAAACAAAGATGGAGTGTCTTTTTTCCCCATTGATGTGGGATCTCCTGGGATGAGAAAGTGACATGGCATGTGGAAATCGGTGTCCTGTCACTTTCTTCATCCTTCCACCAGCCAAGTGTCCAGGGAGGTCATGTTGTGTCCCAAGGAAGAGCTGAGACAAGGAGTCTTTCAGGTATTAAAAAATAAAGAATAAATAAGACGTTTAAATGGCAAAATGACATCCTTAGATTCTTCATCTCCTACCTCTCTTCCTGTCCTGGTTTGAGGTAAAACAGAACCAATTTTCTGATTTGTAATTTTACTTTTTAGCTGGGCCTCTTCTAACTGACTAAACTCTGAAATTCACAGCATATTGTTCAGAAACTGTTCGCGCTCAGAGTGATAAAACCTGATTATACCAAGGAATGGTATGCACAGAGGCTCTTGCTTATACTTATTGCTATAACAACCAAGGTCAGCTAATTTTGTTATTTGACCCACTGGAGGGTCGGAAGCGGAAAATCATAGAGGGTCACACCTGTAGGGAGGAGCGAACAGTATGGGCGACCCAAAACTGACCAACAGGGTATTCCATCCCATCTGCCCCATGCTCAGTATAAAAGCTGAGGGATCAAAGGGTCAGTCTCTTTCTTCAGTGGCCGACATCCGAGGAGGACCCTGTCTGTTTGTCTGCTTTTGATCCCGATCTGAGCATTCCTGACTCCAGATTGAGAATCCTGCTCCTTTCCATCGCTGACTCCAGTCTGGGACTTTCCCTGTGCCTGCTGGTGACGTGATCATCATCCTGGGAGAGCTGGATATGTTTTTGTATATATTGTATACTTTTTTCTCTTTTTTATTTTATTATTATTTGTTATTTCATTATTTATCAATATTTTCATTAAAGTAGTTTAGTTCTTTTTCTAAACTCATAAATCTCCTTATCTCTTCCTATCCTCTCTTTGAGGGGGGGGGGAAGGGCCATCTGTCATTCTGATTGGCCAATCCAGTCAAAACCATGACACTTCCCCTCCCACATATTACTCTACTATTAGGTTTTGCAATAAAATCAGATATATCAGCCTTGATCTCCAGACACAAGACTCAGCGTTGCTGATGATCTCATAGCAGTCTCCAGAGCAAACAATAATTGCCACAGAATTCACCAATTTTTCCCTTGTTATTCAGCATCCAGAGAATAAAATCATGGCTCTAAAGCAGCACAAGGACTGCACAGATGCTCCCCCTCCTGCTTTGTCTTCCAGGGGTGCAGCTCCATCACCAAAAGGGCAGGGCCCTCTTTCTTTCTCTGTTCCCATTTATAGCATCTTGTCCCTCCTGGTTCTGCCTCACTGTGAGCAGGAAGTGCAAAGTTGCTAGTGGCAGATCTAAACTTGGTTGATTTCTCTTTTCTAGCAGGTGGATGCAGACACAGACTGACTGCTTTTCCTCAAAGTTACTTTTCCAAATACAAAATCACCAATTCTATTCATATACAGGCTTTTTAGTTTTCATTTGAACTAGCTCTCAGAGCATGAGCTATTCCTGGGCATTGTTAAAATCTAGGAAGATCTGACTATGGAGCAGATACAGTTGACCTCAAATGGGGGTGCATTCATGTCATGGTTTAACCCCATCCAGCAGCTAGGACCATGCAGCTGCTCGTTCAATTCTCCCCCTCTCCACCCAGAAGGGTAGGGAGAAGAGGGAGAAAAGGAGGGGAAAGGAAAAAAAACACTCATGGGTTGAGATAAAGACAGTTTAATAGAATGTCCTGGTTTGGAGTGAAGCAGAGCCAACTTTCTGTTCAGTGAGACAGGCTCTTGCTTACACTTGTTGCTGTGGCAACCAGGGTCAGCTGACTCGGGTGTTTACCCTGTGGAAGGGTTACACCTGTGGACAGGTCAGCTGACCCAAACTGACCAATAGGGTATTCCATCCCATCTGCCATGCTCAGTATAAAAGCTGAGGGATCAAAGGGGCCAGGTTAGCTCTTCTCTAAGGGCTCTTCTTGCTCAGGGAGTGCTTTGCTCTTGTATCTATTTCATTATTTCCTTTTTTTATTTTATTATTAATATTTCTTTAAAGTAGTTTAGTTTTTTCTAAACTTGCAAATCTCTCTATCTCTCTTTTTTCTCTCCTTGGAGAAAGAGGTGGGGGAGAGCATCAGTTGTCTTGTCGTTGGCCAACCTGGCCCAAACTGTGACAGATTTATTGGTGCCCTAAAAAACTTGTGGGTTGCGATAAAGACAGTTTAATAGAACAATAACGGAAAAGGAAAAATAGCAGCAATAATAATAACAACAGTAAAAGAATATCCAAGATGAAGTAATACAACACAAGTCACTCTCACTACCCGGTGAATTGGTTGCCCAGCCTGTCCCAAGCAGTGATTGTGGATTCCTGCCCCCCAGCCAACCCCCATTTATATACTGAGCATGATGTCTATGGTATGGACTATTCTGTTGGCCAGCTTATTCTGTCTATGCTACTTCTCAGCTTCTGTAGGAAGCTGAAAAAGTCTGTGACTAATATAAACATCACCTGGCAACAACTAAAACAATATGCATTATCCACATTCCTTTCATATCAAATCTGAAACATAGCAGCCACTAGGAAGAAAATTAATTCTATCCCAGCTGAAAGCAGGACAATTCACTTAATTTTTTTAATATTTTAATGGTACAGAACCAGGTCAGGGACATGCCACTTTTGAACTTTGTGTGAATGCTGCTATGAATCCAGGAGGCTTCATACCGGGAAATATGAATCCAGGCTAAACATGCCTATCCCTCCTGACTGTCAGTCCATGAGAAAATCAGATCTTCAGAAAAAATAAAGAACTTACAATGAAACTCTGCTCAGCATATCTCAGGTTCTAAAGACTTTTTTTTTCTGAGACAAGAGAGCAATATGTTGATATGCTTTAAACTGCATCAATTTAGTCACCATTTTCACTAATTAGTAAAATAAATTTTACGTGCCTCAAGATGTGCATTATTCAATCAACGTCAAATAAGGCTGTCAGAGAAACTCTTTCAGCTCATTGACACATTGATTATACCTTTTCAGACTGCAACAATTTGAATTGAATTTTTTTTTCAAAATTGAAAGCTTTTTTAAAATTGAAATTTCTGAGAGCCTTATTTGTCTGATATGCACTAGAATAGTAGGACTCTTGGTCAGATCTGTAGAGTTTCTATCTCATCTTTCTTCAGCCACAGGCAATAAAGGTCTGAATAAAGGAAGAAATACTGATCACAGGGAAATGATTGGGAAGCTACACTGGGGAATAAGCCAACTCTCTAAATATGTTATAGTTTAAATAGGAGTTCTGGATGAACCAGTTTTTTGGTTCATTAGTCAAGACAAGAAATTACATCTGGCTTGACCCAAAGTATATTTATAATTTTTCCACTGAAATTAAGATTTAAAAGAATGGTTTCTCCTGGGCAAAGCAATGACTTGAGCATGTTGACATTTTTGTGGTTTGCTTGGACTTTTAAAAGTCAACAGGAAGCGGAAATCAGTGTTTCTGTCCCACAGGAGGAGGTTGGCAGTGCTCTGTCCTTGGTTCTGTCTGGCTCTGCCCTGTCGTGGCACATAGGCCCTGCCTTGCTTACCCAAGGAAAGCACATGTGCTTCTTCCCATGTGTTCACTCAATAAAAAGAGTGAATTTTCATTTGCTTTTCCAAGTGAACTTGCTGTTTTCATCAGATCAAGCATACTTCTTTTTAAAGGTGGGAAAGGTTTTTACACTATGCGTGTGCTAATGACATGGGAGGGAGGTGAGCTGAGTAAAGGGCTTCACCCAGGAGGAGCAACTTTATATTCAAGTACATAAAGCAGAAGAAAATGGAGACTGAACACTGGAAAAAAATATTCAGTAGATGCTATGGTCCCTTGGGTCAAATAAGAATGGGTGACAACACACTCTTCATAGCACAGGGAACAGTTAGGCATGGATGGGATACAGTATGTAGATGTTTGACATTTCACATCTCTGTGATGCTATGAAACCCTTCTCTGCAACAGTTTAATAAACCAGAATTAATATTGCACTTCCCCATGAAAATGCAAGAGCATTTTCCTTGCTAAAGTTGTCTAGAAGTGAAATGTTCCCTCTGAACAAATCACAGGACATAGCAAAAGCAGAAACTTTAGCTACAACATAGTCAAAGTATAAAAGTTAAATACCTTCTTTAGGTTTTTTGCCATGTGTCAAAGATGTATGAGGCTGATCCTCAAAATAGTTTGCCTGTAGGCTTTGTAACACATGCTGGAATTTCCCTCCTCCTCCTCCACATTCATTTCACCTCTAAATTCAAGCACTGATGAGCACAATCTGTACAAGACTGATATTATAGTAATAATTTAGGTAATTCGATTGTGCAATTAAAAATATGTATGTTTGGAAAGATACTTAAATGAAAGTGGTAGATTTGCAAATCACTTTGATATGTATGTTGCCCTCCTTGTGTTATAGCATTTATAGGGGGTTTTGTAGGCATATATTTTTCCCAATGGATACAATAGGGTAAAGTCATGCTACTGACAGCATCACTTATTTGTTTAATTATTTCAAGGAACCTTTTAAAAATCCTACATCCCGTTACAAAGACATTAGTTTCTTCAATCCCCTTAAGAACCAAAGCCAGAGTGCTGCAAAAGACATGCATGTCAGAAAACAAGCACATTTCTTTGACTATAAGCACCTAGCAGTCCCTCGAACTTATAGCTTTTCAATTTAACATTATCAGTGTTTACAACCATTTGTATTTTATTAGGGAATCCTAAATTTCTCAGGAACCAGAACAAGTAATACAGTGTTAGCCAGGGTGTATCATACAGTTGCAAACACTATCTATTAACTCTGAAGTAATTGTCTTCCGCTGTCTTTGCCTGAGGTCTTCCTTATTCATTCTTGCAGTCACGAGCTTTTGGGGTTTCCTTTGTCCAGACGCTGTTTTACCTGATTGTTACTTAATAAATTGTTCCAGGGTCATCTGCCATTAGCAGTCCCTGTCTCAAAAAAGGGCCTTTTCCCTCTAGCCAGTGCCTTGTATAGCAGTTGCTGTATCTTTAATCACATAAGTATTATTAAAGTAGTCTTAGGGTTTAGTTACTTTGACTGGCCTGTCTATATCTATAAATGACTATCAGATTTTGAAAGACATAGTTCATACATATCTTCCCTTAAATATCACTGCCATCTGCACTTTGACTGTCCAGGTACATGGAATTTTTTTTATTATTTTCTTCCTTATAAATGTCATTGGCTCTTTTGGTGAAGTCGTCCTTGCTCACCACTGATGTGGCAGCAGAGCTGGGCACGCCACTCTGCTCCCAGCTTCAGTCCTGCCCTGCTGTGGGGAAGGCCACCCAGTCCCTGCAGCACCGTTAGCCAAGCCAGAAAGGGCAAGCTTCTGAGATGCAACTACTGATATCAACCACCAAACTCAGGTTGCTGTCATGGCCCATTCTTTAAGCCCCACTGTGCATTTAAAAGATAAGAGCTAAGAAGTAGTCAGTGTATTCCCTGAGTCTTAGCCTCTCTGCTTAGAGGATTTGCAGTAAAGCTATGACTTATTGCTGATATTGATTGACTGTTTTGATACTGATACCCATTTAAGATCTGCTGCATTCACATCAGCTGTCACAAGGCACCAGAAAGAAATGTCAGTCTTCATCAACCTGGGCTGGCTGGTAACCAGTAAACTAAATGTAGAAAATTGCATGTCCTAACTACTCAGCCAACATGATGCCCAGGTCCTAAAAATAACATCTAAATGTGCTGGATGTTTAAAAATATACTGTTTCACTTGAGTGTTTGACTGGGCAAGGGGACTTGTGCCAATTAACTTAGGTACTTCTTAAAAAAAATCTCATGCAACTTTTAAATAGAAATTGAGAAGGAGAGAAGGGGAAAAACCAGTCAGTGTCAAAGCCCCAGAGCTTGCAGCCCTGCCATGCTTTTTGCTGCTCTGTAACAGGTTCTTTTTTAAAAATTCCAATGTACAAACCAGAGCTCGCACAAAGGAAAAATAGTTAACCCAGCTTTATTGTGAAGCCTTGCTTACAGCGAAAACAGTTACCTTTATTGTGAAGCTTTGCTAAGCAGTTCCCAAATGTCCCAAAAGTTACTTAAGAGAGTCTTACCAACCCATAGACCGTAGTAGCACCGAGGAGCAGCAGGATAACGAGGAGCCACATTGGGTACAGCTGAGGGAGGCAGGCACAGCGCCTTCAGGGTGGCCCCTGTATCTTCAAAGTGCGCTCATGTCTCTCTCTCCCTCTCTGGCCCGAGACAGCCCCCTTATATCCTGCACCGGATTGAGTGGAAAAGTACAGGCTAGAGTCACTGCACGCGTGGCCAGCGCATGCAGCGAGCCTCACCAGGCTCATGATCCAGCTTTGCTAACAGCGGCTGTCTGATACGCGACTACATTGTTGCACTCCGTTCTTGTTATCTTCTTCTTCAAAGGTCAGGTTCTCATGGATATGCACATAGTTTTTGCAGCAACAGTACTGAGGTCCTTTTTCTCAGCACGTATACTGGGTTTGGTTCAGCTAGTAATTTTCCGTCATGTCTCACACGGACCATCCTCTATTATCCCTTACACATGCTCTCAAGCCAGCAGTCACGTCTGAAGATTTTCCCACATTTGATATACATTGATATTGTTACCTGAAATAAAATCTCTCGAAACCAAAAGTAGTTTAGAGAGGAGATATTGCTTTATTCAATGTCAGGTGCTAGGGGGAAAACCCACAAATCTAGCACACCTTACTGAGGATATTCACCCATTATTTATACACAAAAGATTCTCATAAATCCGCCTACCTAATACATAACTCCACCTAGGCTTACATATTCATTAGGATGACCGAGTAGCCTTTTTGCACATGCGTATTAAATTTTGCAGCATCAGCAAGACACTTCTACGCAGGCGTGAGTTCCTTGGTGGTCGTTTGGGTAGGGATACCCTTCCTCACATTTTCCTTTTAAGTCATCTCAGGACAGTAAAAGTTTACTGTAAGTTTGCCAACTTCTTGAGGATGATAAGGATGTTCCTTGAAGTACCCACAGCTCTATCCTAATTGGTATAGGAGTACATATTTTGATGTATGAGAGAACCTTGAAGTGATTAACTACTACTTGTTATTCCATCCTTAGTGATTAACTACTCATTATCACTATTTGTAACATTAGCTCAGTGACTAACTATTTTCTCACACAGAAAGAAGGTTAGTAGGAAACAAGCAACATTTTAGTTAACATATGGTTATAAACAAAGCAGAGGCCTGTCTTTGGTAACAATATAAACACCAAAGCTACAATTTGCCGTATCATTTCTCCACACTCCTTTCTTGAAAGTAGCTGCTCAAATACAGGGTATTACCTGAATGTTATGCTCACTATGAAAAATCCATTCTTTTGCATGAATGCAGAGGACAAAATCCTTCAGTTTAGCAAGACATGGCCAGCTTTATAAAATTGCTGTGTGTAAGAGACGACTTGTAATTTCTCCTAAACAAAGCAGCCTGAAGAGACTTTTAATGTCTCAAACACTCAAAGTATCAGGCCTTCTGCTCAAGGAACTGATAAGGCTAACACCTGGTTATCTCTTGCGTGACTCATGGGAACGAAAACTGGTGCCTGAACAACAAGTTTTAAAGAAACAGAACAGTCCTGTTTTTCTCCCGTGAAGGACAAGCTGTTTCTCTGGAAAGACACTATGCCTGGTGGTGACCTTTGCCTCATTATCCGTGAAATGCATATTAAAGTTCACACCCCTGCATTTGCTAATGAAGATTATCGAGATCATGCTAAACATATATGACTATAGCTCTCCTCTCCCCACCCAAATCATGCTATGCGTCACCTGGGGGAGGGAGAGAAACCTGAGACAAAACTGCCCCAAGGAGTGGGTGAACATAAAAGGGGGAAGATTTTCCCTGAAGAAAGAAGATTTTTGCCTGGGAAGATTTTTCCCTGAAGAGATTTTTTCCTGGGGATACACAGAAGAGGGCTCTTACAGCATCAACAGCTGTTGGCTGGACCGAGGACACTGGAACCAGGACAGGTGATCTCTTCATCTCTCTCTCGATCTCTCCTTCTCTATACCTTTGCTTTGTTGCCCGTAGCATGGGCAACAAATGGGATGAGCTGGAAGCCATTGTGCAGCAGGACAACTATGATGTAGTCGCCATCACGGAAATGTGGTGGGATGACTGTCATGACTGGAATGCTGCGATGAATGGCTATAAGCTCTTCAGAAGGGATAGGCAAGGAAGGAGAGGTGGGGGTGTGGCTCTGTACATTAGGGAATGTTTTGATTGTATAGAGCTAGATTCCAGGGATGATGAAGTCGAGTGTTTATGGGTAAGGATGAAGGGGAAGGCAAATAAGGGAGATCTTGTGCTGGGAGTATGCTATAGACCACCCAACCAGGATGAGGAGACAGATGAAGTATTCTATAAGCGGCTGGCTGAAGCCTCGCAATCACCAGCCCTTGTTCTGGTTGGGGACTTCAACCTGCCGGGTATCTGCTGGAAATATAACACAGCGGAGAGCAGGCAGGCTAGGAGGTTCCTCGAGTGCATGGAAGATAACTTCCTGACACAACTGGTAGGTGAGCCTACCAGGGGAGGTGCCTCGCTAGACCTACTGTTCAGAAACAGAGAAGGACTAGTGGGAGATGTGGTGGTCGGAGGCCGTCTTGGGTTTAGTGATCATGAAATGGTCAAGTTTTCAATTCGCAGTGATGTAAGGAGGGGGGTTAGTAAAACTTCCACCTTGGACTTCCGGAGGGTGGACTTTGGCTTGTTCAGAACACTGGTTGGGAGAGTCCCTTGGGAGATAGTCCTGAAGGGCAAAAGGGGTCCAGGAAGGCTGGGCGCTCTTCAAGAAGGAAATCTTAAAGGCCCAGGAGCAGGCTGTCCCCAAGTGTCGCAAGTTTAAAGGGCAGGGAAAATGGCCAGTCTGGATGAATAAGGAACTTCTGATGGGACTTAGGAATAAAAGGAGGGTTTACCACCTTTGGAAGAAGGGACAGGCAACTCAGGAGGAGTACAGAGATCTCGTTAGGTTATACTGAGAGAAAATCAGGAAGGCAAAAGCCCAGCTGGAGCTCAAGTTGGCCACTAACATTAAGGACAACAAAAAACGTTTCTATAAATACATCAACAAAAAGAGAGCCAGGGAGAATCTCCATCCCTTACTGGATGCAGGGGGGAAAGTTGCAACCAAGGACGAGGAGAAGGCTGAGATACTTAATGCCTTCTTTGCCTCCGTCTTCAATAGTCAGACCAGCTATCCCCAGGGTGTTCACCCTCCGGAGCTGGAAGATAAGGATGGAGAGCAGAACAACCCACCCATAATCCAGGAGGAAGTAGTCAATGATCTGCTTCTGCACCTAGACGCACATAAGTCTATGGGGCTGGATGGGATTCACCCAAGAGTACTCAGGGAGCTGGCGGGAGAGCTCACCAAGCCTCTCTCCATCATTTATCAACAATCCTGGTCAACAGGGGAGGTACCAGATGACTGGAGGGTGGCTAATGTGACTCCCATCTACAAGAAGGGTCGGAAGGAGGATCCGGGGAACTACAGGCCTGTCAGCCTGACCTCGGTACCAGGAAAGATCACGGAGAGGATCATCTTGAGTGAGCTCTCACAGCAAGTGCAGGGCAGCCAAGGGATCAGGGCCAGCCAGCATGGGTTTAGGAAAGGGAGGTCCTGCTTAACCAACCTGATCTCTTTCTATGACCATGTGACCCACCTTCTGGATGCAGGGAAGGCTGTGGACGTTGTCTATCTGGACTTTGGTAAGGCTTTTGACACCGCCCCCCACAGCATTCTCCTGGAGAAGATGGCGAATCATGGCATAGACAAGTGTACTCTTTGCTGGGTTAAAAACTGGCTGGATGGCCATACCCAGAGACTTGTGATTAATGGAGTTAAATCCTCTTGGCGGCCGGTCACCAGTGGTGTCCCTCAGGGCTCAGTTTTGGGGCCAGTTCTGTTTAATATCTTTATCAATGATCTGGATGAGGGGATCGAGTGAACCCTCAGTAAGTTTGCAGATGACACCAAACTAGGTGGGAGTGTTGATCTGCTTGAGGGTAGGAAGGCTCTACAGAGGGACCTGGACAGGCTGGATCGATGGGCCAAGGCCAATTGTATGAGGTTTAATAAGGCCAAGTGCCAGGTCCTGCATTTCAGTCACAACAACCCCAAGCAACGCTACAGGCTTGGGGAAGAGTGGCTAGAAAGCTGCCCAGCAGAAGAGGACCTGGGGGTGCTGGTGGACAGCCAGCTTAACATGAGCCAGCAGCGTGCCCAGGTGGCCAAGAAGGCCAACAGCACTCTGGCCTGTATCAGGAATAGTGTGGCCAGCAGGAGTAGGGAAGTGATCGTGCCTCTGTACTCGGCACTGGTGAGGCCTCACCTCGAGTACTGTGTTCAGTTCTGGGCCCCTCTGGACAAGAGGGACACTGAAGTGCTGGAGCGTGTCCAGAGGAGAGCTACCAAGCTGGTGAGAGGTCTGGAGACCAAGCCATATGAGGAGAGGCTGAGGGAACTGGGCATGTTTAGTCTGGAGAAGAGGAGGCTGAGGGGAGACCTCATTGCCCTCTACAACTACCTGAAAGGAGGTTGTAGAGAGGTGGGTGTTGGCCTCTTCTCCCAGGTGAATAATGACAGGACCAGAGGAAACGGCCTGAAGTTGCGGCAGGGGAAGTTTAGATTAGATATTAGGAAGAATTACTTTACTGAAAGAGTGGTCAGGCACTGGAACAGCCTGCCCAGGGAGGTGGTTGAGTCACCATTCCTAGAAGTATTTAAGAAACATGTAGATTTGGCACTTCAGGGCATGCTCTAGTGGCAGAGATTGTAGGGGTTTTTTAGTGTGTGTGTATGGTTGGACTCGATGATCTCAAAGGTCCTTTCCAACCATGAAGATTCTGTGATTCTATGATTAATAAAAGACAGGAAAACTAGCTGAGATAGTTTACAAACTTTACAGGCCCATATCTGGCTCACATTACTCAGGGGAGCAATTCCACCAAGGAGTGAGGAGTTGCGTTGGCTGAAACCCAAGGTGAGCTTAGCACAAATACTGCTTAACTTTTCCATGAGACATTGGTGAGTCTAATAAATCCCTGCATAACACCTTCATTAAACAGGATTTTACTGTAATATGCTATATATGCTTTATGCCTCACCTGCATAAACAGCCATATTAACACTAGAAATTATAGCGTTCGTATTAACATATTGCAGGCACCTCAACCAAGGCAAAATGCTTAATGGCTTTCGGCAAGCACCCAAATTGCAAGAAAGTGTGGAATGAGAGAAGCTTCTCTAGTAACTGACACAGACTGCAAAGCACTGTAAGCCTTAGAAAATTATTCTTAAAAAAGAAAAAGACGACAAGATCTAAACCCCCAAAGTTTTGCATATTGCATTATTAGTGCTAGACTTCAAGGCTTTGTAATGGAAATTGGCTCTGAGTTTTGAGATATGCATTACATCATATTCTTCTTTTAGGGCATTATGTCATCCCTGCTCAGATGCATTATCTCAGCTTGGCCCAGCATTAGTGATTTTTGCAGGCCTACTGCAGTGTTCCCAAAGCACTGATGGGAACCACAGACTGAAATTTGAAATGTTTATCTTTTATAAAGCTGAAAAAGAGGAAAGATGTTAACATCAGGCATCACTGACTTCCTTAACCCTCTTCCAACTCTGCTTCTTACTGGAGCTTGGTTTTGTTGTCTTTGAATATGCTGTACAAATGAGGTAACCTTTAAAAACTCACATTAGAGGGGGCATAATACTGTGTTTCTTCCCACTCTCCAAGTGCCCTTGCAGCTGCCTGAATAACACCCCCCTGCAGTCTTTACAAGATGTCAACATGAATCAGATTGTACCTACGTGTACTGACAAGCTATATTCCACAGACAAGGCTAGAACATATATTAAGAATAAAAGGGGAAGGCAGTGAAAAGCTTTATGTGAATCAACTCATTAATATTTTTATTTAGTATTGAGCAACCCTGATATTTTATTTTTGAGCATGTACAGAGATCATGCACACACAGATGGATCCTCACATCCTGATCCTTTTGAGGACACAAAAGCAGAATTCCAGGAGGCTTATGCTAGAGAGCCACTTTTATGCAGGAACTGAGCAGATATTCTCTCTTCTGACTTCAGCCATGAAATTAGAAGCCAATTTCATCTCACAGCATCCAGGGCAGGATTAGAAGCTGTGCCATAGAGGGAACAGACAGTTGCTTTCAGGATAAAGCAAGGATTTTCACAAAACCCCAGAGAATCCCAACATCTCTCTTTACAAATGCACAATTATAAAAAGGGGCTGTGAATGCTAAGAGGAAATGGGAAACATTCAACCATGACTAAATTGCAATTCCCTCTCTTGTTATAAACTAATGCTATTCATTGGAGGGCTTTAATTTGTCTGCTCCATTTTTTACTTAGATTCTGTGTTTCAGTCAGTTGTCACACTTTGGTGCTTTAAGGCTCTCTGCTACAGCTGTAGTGTACTTCCTAGAAAGATTGCAACAGCAACTTTTTCCATCACAAAGGAATGATTAGTGGCATAACCAGAACTCAGGAGACAGGATGTCATTTAATCCTGCCAGAGATCTCTTTCCCACTTGGACTGAAAGCTTTTCCTTTTCTTCATTTCCTTCAGAATTGCAGAGCCTGAATAACAAAGCATTAGAAAGGAGAACAAGTCCTGGTGTGTACTTGACACCTGCTGTCCCAATCCCCATGTTTGCAAGGTGACTTTCTGGCCCTAGCAGTCTCCTTTCACAGGCAGAAGTTTTATGGTTTAGGGGCCAAGTGCTTTTAATACTTAACATTCCCAAAGGGATGTGCACGGCAAGTCCCCATCCTGCTGCACTTTGCAGTTGTGACAAGGTTTTGCAGGTAACTTCATGTTAGATGTAAAACCGCTACCTGCAGGAAGGAAAAAACAGCCTGATTTGTTAAAGAACCAGTCATGAGAGGTATAAAAAATGGATTTCCAGATATTTTCACCAAAAATGTACTCATGGGGTTTTTGGCAACGATTCCTTTCACCAAAAAAAGGTGATGATGTGCTGTAATAACTCACCCAAGAAAAGGTGCATGTCATGACAAGACAGTGAGTTACCCACTACCTGAAGCAGCAACAAAGCAGCCCACAGATGGGTGGGATTACTGGTTCTGAGCCCTCTGAAAGGTCAGGGCCTAATGTCACATATAACATGGTGGGAACTGCTAGATTCACTGAGGTGAAATGCTGTTACAGACTGGTACTTTATAGGTCCTGCATAGCTCAGGATGTTAGGCCACAACTCACTGTCAGAGGAGAATACATTGATCTGAGAGATCCACACTTCTGAAAGATGCTTTAGTTAAGGTACCACAGCAAAATGCACTTAAAATTCAGAGCAAGTAAATACAAATACTTTCGCTCTGCACCCAAGGACTAGTAAAACTGCAGTCACAGCATTATAAAATCACAGGAACAAATTCTGCTCCTAATCAATATGGCATAAATCTGGATTATACCTCAGAGTCTAGTGTAGCTACTTCAGATTTATGCAGGTTTAAATGAGAGCATGATTTGGCTAATGGTGCCAAGCAATGGATTAATACAAGAACAAGCTCGTTGGGGGGGGGGGAGACGACTCATGCAGGTTTCATACTGGAGACAGCATCCTCCAGGCCACACAAAGAAGCCCCCTGCTAATGGGAGGAGCTGGATGATGGCTAGTGCTGGATGGCATCGCCCCAGCAGGAAAGTAGCTTCTATCTGCCAGGGGGATGCAGGGAGGGATGCTCTAACCCACATCTTCCCTGCAAGTGGAGGTCCTCCCAATCCCCTGCTCCTCTCCCCAGCAGTTCCCTCTGCCCCCACACGCCCTCCTGTCTCACCCCATAACCCACAGACTCTTCACGCCTTTCCCTCCCCAGCTACCCATGCCTATGCAAGAGGCAGTCCACAGTGCATGCCTCCCCTTGTGTCTCTGCACACCTGGAGCACCTGAGGGGCCAGCCTGGGGCTTTTCCCTTACCAGCACCCTGTAAAACACTATGGGCAGCAGGGATCAGTCAGGAGTCCTCTCCAGCACCCAGCCCAAGGTGATGCACAAACTCAGCAGCAACTTCTCGCTGTCAGGGGATGGAAGGCTCCAGACCCTGTGTGTCTTGGGAGCAGGCCCTGCATAAATAACACTCCTTAGCTGCAACTTAGCTGCAAGAAAGATAGCGAGGCCAAAGGTGAACTGTACCAGCTCCTATCAGAACTAGTTAAGTTCCCTGCCTTAAATATTCCTTTGCCTTCTGTCCTTTTCACTCCAACATCCTCAAACCTGGTTTATAGAGGGATTCTTTTGATTTTAATTAAATTTAAACTCATTTTTCCCCCCCAATGTCTGCCTATGTCTGATTCCCCACTGCATGGCTCTGGTTTTATAACTGCATAGCTCAACTGATTTTATTCTTCCCTGAGTTATGAGGCTCACTGGTAAATTTATGTCAGGAGAAGACTCCAGCACGCTACAGCCCCAGTGAGAAAGCCTTAACTCTCGGGGCTGTAGCTCACAGCTTTTACTCTAGATTAGATGGGGAAGGAGACTTATTGTCAACAAGTGAATCTGTTAAATACCAATCTTTGAAAGAACTGGGTCAAACTTGATAAGTTTCAAAGGAAAAAAAAGCAGCAAAAGTATACCAAAGCTCAAGATTTTTGTGGGTTTTGACATTCAGGGATTTGTTTTAGAAATGCTGCACCATTTTAATTCAATGTTGAAAAAGTTTCTACTCCTTATATTGAAACACTGTTCAAAACTGATCGAAGTGCCACCCTGTTGTGGTTTGGGCTGGGTTGGCCAATGACAAGACAACAGACTCTCTCCCCCGCCTCTCACTCCAAGGAGAGGAAGAAGAGAGATAAAGAGATTTATGAGTTTAGAAAGAACTAAACCGATAGCTAAAGAACTAAACTAATGGGATGAGCTGACAGGGTGCTCCTCAGATAGCAGTCATTGGAGAATGAGAGCCACTGAAGAAGTAATCCATTGAAAAAGAGCTAAAAAGCCAACTTGTCCTCTTTGATCCCTCAGCTTTTATACTGAGCATGGCAGATGGAATGGAATACACTATTGGTTAGTTTTGGGTCACCTGACCTGTCAGCTCCTCCCCACAGGTGCAACCCCTCCACAGGGTAAACAACCAGGTCAGCTGACCCTGGTTGCCACAGCAACAAGTATAACCAAGAGCCTCTCCCACTGAACAGAATGT
>VZUD01003126.1:45672-68310 GCA_013401065.1 Cepphus grylle
TCTCCTCCTCCTGGCTGGAGGCAGGGCAACTCTAATGTTGAGGACAACATCTACAATTAGCAGATAGAGTTCCTACCCAGGCTGGAGAACTGCTTACTGTGGACCAGAGCAGACACTCTCCTGCAAAAATTCCCCCCGGGGCCGGGGCAGAGGCTTGGCCTGTGCTAGTGGGGGTGTAGCTTGGGGAGTGGTTTGTGTCTGTGCAAGCTGATAATTGGCCCATGGGATTTGAGTAACAGCAGCACGTGTCACACAATACCCACTCCTGTACCCATGTTTAACACAAAACCACCCCTGCAACACATTCAGGACAACCAGCAACAAAATCACAATCTTTTTTAAGTAACATCCATTTTCTAAGCAGCCCAAAAGGTTTCCATCCCCTAGCTCTTTAATAGAAGCATTAAAGGGCAAGATAATCCTTTCACAGGTGAATTCAAAAGTGTAATAAGCACTAGAATCCATCACATGATGCCCAAGATATGCAGGAACAGCCATTATCCAAGTAATCATATTATACATCTGAATGCCAAACCATACAAAAATAGCACATTTAAACCACCGCATACAAATACAAAGAGCAAGTAAACCATGCAACGTATTCAGCAAGTTCAGCAGCATTGTATCTATTAACTTCAAACAATGCTCTCTAAAGGCACAATATAACATTTTGCTTAAGAATGACGTTCCCTGAACAAACTGGAAGCTCATGCCCCACATTGGGCGCCAATTAATCTGTCAGGGTTTTGGCCGGGTTGGCCAATGACAAGACAACAGATGCTCTCCCCCACCTCTCACTCCAAGGAAAGGAAGAAGAAAGATAAGAGACTTATGAGTTTAGAAAAAACTGAACTACTTCAACGAAATATTAACAATAAAATAAAAAAGGAAATAATGAAATAGATACAATATAAATTAACATATACAAAACCAGATCAAGTTCCTAGGAAGACATCACTGGCAGGCACTGGGAAAGTTCCAGACTGGACTCAGTGACAAATGGGAACCGGAATACACTGACCAGGATCAAAAGGCAGATGAGCTGACAGGGTCCTCCTCAGACAGCAGTCATTGAAGAATAAGAGCCATCAAAGAAAAGATAAAGAGCCAACCTGACCACTTTCGTCCCTCAACTTCTATACTGAGCAAGCAGATGGGATGGAATACCCTATTAGTCAGTTTGGGTCACGTGACCTGTCCACTCCTCCCCACAGGTGCGACCCCTCCACAGGATAAACAACCAAGTCAGCTGACCCTGGTTGCCACAGCAACAAGTATAACCAAGAGCCTCTCCCACTGAACAGAATGTTGGCTCTCTTCCCCCCAAACCAGGACAAACGTCTATAGAAAAAAGAAAATATTAGAGAAAATTCCCTTTCTCTGAGTTTTCCTTTGCAGTTTTGATGACGCATTTATAATCATGCCCTCAAGAACTGATCTGTGTTATTTTAAAACTGTTTCAACTTTGTGCAAACATGCATGTATTCTGTCACTAATTCAGAAGTTTTCCTTTCCTAAGAACTACTCCCTTATTACAAGAACATTGCCTTTTTTTCCTTTTATATATATTTAAAAAAAATGGATAATTAGGGCTGCAGAGAGCTGCATGTGATTTTGACTGAAGTCAGGAGCTAGAGAGGTCAGCCACAAACGTGTTTATGTCTGCGATTACAGAGCAGCTCTTCTCTGCCATCACCCATCCAGCAGCATAGGTGAGAGAGAAACTTGTGTGTGTGTGTGGTTCCAGCAGAGAAATGCTGTTGTTTCATGTGGGCACCAGTGATAAAGCCAGGAGCAGCCTGAGGACTATCAAGAAAAATTACAGACCTCTTGGAGCAGCGGTCAGGGACTCTGGGGCACAGGTAGTTTTTTTATCAATACTCCCAGTCAAAGGGAAAGGGGTCAATAGGGCCAATTGAATTTGGCAAATCAACAAATGGCTACAGGACTGGTGCCACAACCAGGGGTTTCGCTTCTTAGACCATGGGACTCGCTTTGAGAAACCTGGTCTACTGGGGCCTGATGGGGTCCACTTGTCAGAGAAGGGGAAGAGCATCTTTGGTCAGAGGCTTGCCAAGCTCATGAAGAGGGCTTTAAACTAGAGTTGACAGAGGAGGAGAACCTCAGTTCATCCCACTGCTACCAGTTTGATGCCAATGTCAGCAATAGATGCGCAGAGCCTGAAGAAGGGTCACAGGTCAACAGGAGAGCACCTGGAGTGCAGCAAAAAGGAATACCAGCCACTCCAGCCAGGAAGTCAACTTCATCAGGGTCCCAACTTAAAAACCTCTATGCAAATGCACGTAGCATGGGGAATAAAAAAAAGAGGAGTTAGAGACATGGGCACGCCTGCAAGGCTATGACCTAATTGGCATCACAGAGACATGGTGGGATGGCTCCTATGACTGGAGTGTTGGAATGGAAGCTGTCCATAACCACCAGTAACCAGGAGTGTGAATATTCCAGCTTAGGAGAAATGCAGACTTGCAAGAAGGGTCAAGGTGGAAGACAGGTGACCCCACATTAGAGAAATTAAATGGGCACTGGAAAATCCTCCATTAGTTGAGAGAATATTATATTAACATCAGATATGGAATATAATTACATTTTTATAGCATCTTTTATATTGAAGGTATGAGCGTGCTCCGCACAGTGTGATATTGGGGATGCTGTAATGGGTTATACTACAGCTCAGTGAGAACAAGGGGCACTGTGGAAACAGTCAAAATAGACAGGGCTACAGGAGCAGATTGAGGCACCTTCTGCAGATATTGGTATTTACAGATATTCTGCAGAATCTACATCGCCATGTCATCCCAGAAATGGTGACGCAGTCCCTCGGAGGGAGGTCTCTCCTCCCACGCTGTCCTGCCAGCCATGAGCTGGCAAGGAGGGCTGAGCGGCACTGCCTGTCGGCAAGTCCCCACCATCCCAGCTCAGCCATCAGCTGTACTGGCAAGACAGCAGCACCTGGCCTCGGGATGAGCCACGCCACTGATCTCACTTCCAGCTCTCAACAGGCAACATCTGTTGGCAGTCTTGCCAACCTCTGTGTCCCTCACTCTTGCTCTCCACCAGAGGGAATGGTCGGACCCCCTTCCTTGCACTGGGTGGGCTGAAATGGGGTCCTAGGCCATGGACAGGGTGGAGGGAGGCCCTGGGGACAGGTCCCCAGGGACATCAGGGCTGTGAGCACCCTCAGAGACCTGATGCAGTGTGACAGTACTTGAAGGGGGCCTATAAGAAAGCTGGGGAGGGGCTGTTTGCAAGGGCATGTAGCGATAGGACGAGGGGCAATGGTTTTAAACTAGAGCAGGGTAGGTTTAGATTAGACATTAGGAAGAAGTTCTTTACAATGAGGGTGGTGAGACACTGGCCCAGGTTGCCCAGAGAGGTGGTGGAGGCCCCATCCCTGGAGACATTCAAGGCCAGGCTTGCTGAGGCTCTGAGCAATCCGATCTAGTTGCAGATGTCCCTGCTTACTGCAGGGGGGTTGGACTAGATGACCTTTAAAGGTCCCTTCCAACCCAACACATTCTATGATTCTATGACTCTATGATTCTATGACACCAACAATTGGACCGGACACTTGAAGCGCCTAGTGTAGTCTAAGCAGAGACTCAGGCTGCAGTTCATATGAGCAAATTTATGCTTGTGCTTCCAGATTGGATGAGTCATGCTCCCAGAAGGCCCACTCACCTCCCCTGGTC
This sequence comes from Cepphus grylle, assembly GCA_013401065.1. Classification (NCBI taxonomy): domain Eukaryota; kingdom Metazoa; phylum Chordata; class Aves; order Charadriiformes; family Alcidae; genus Cepphus; species Cepphus grylle. The sequence goes on from VZUD01003126.1 coordinate 49,383, forward strand.
ATGCATGAGCTCTGGGTGAGCAACACAGACAAAGGCATCTGCACTGGTGATGTCAAAGTTTGGGAAACTGTAGACAGCCGAGAAGTTGCCAACTCCCTCAGCTCTATTTAGGACAATCTGAGTTAGAAACATAATTCATATTGCCTAAGATAGAGGCCAGAAACTCCTTCAGAGAGATAGAAATTCAAAGGGACTCTCCTGAAGACCTGGGGCTTTTAATCTGGAGTGGGTGGGGTCAGAAACAATCTCAGAGGGCACATTGTACTGTAGTAAGAAACTGCCATTTTCCCTTCCTTATTGGTAGTGTCCCTTACTGTCTTCCTGCTTGTCCAGTCTAAACCAAAAAGATGTTTCAGTCCAATCCTCTAAATTTCCACAGAAGGTTTTAATACAAAACCAAGGAGAACCAAGTCCTAAAATCCTTTTCATATATCTCCTGACAAAACAAGTAAATAAAATCTCATCTTCTGGTTAAGCAGATTAATGGTGGAAAACATAGATGATGGTAGGCAAAACGTGCCTCTTTCAAATGCTCTCTATAAGGTCATTCCTGTAATCAAAAGAAAACTAATCCTCTTGCTTAATGGGCTTAGCTAGCCAGTGATTTTACTGCCTCAGACAAAGGTTCTTTGAATTGAAAGATGAAAAGTGCCAGAGATTTCCAAATGCTTGAAAAGCAATGAGCAGAAAGTACTTGGGAAAAAAAAAACAAACTCTTTTTTATTTTTTTAAAGAAGCAAAGTAGTTCCTGAGGGAACAAGGATACTTTTCCATCTAGACTTCCACTATCACCTGTTGTATGCTGGTCTGACATTCAGAGATTGAGCCAGCCTTTGCCAGCAGCCACCTGACAAGTGTTATGAAGGGGCGACTGTGCAAAAGGCGATGTGCAGGATATAAACTGGCCATTTTCAAAAGACCTCCTTTCTGTTGCAGTCGTGCCTGCCTTGGCTGTAGTGGAGCAGAACAGTGCAATTGAAGAAATTCTGATTTAGGCTGCAAAAATTTCCAAACTGTCCCAAAGCTAGGCAGATGCCCACAAATTTTCCTGCAGGGGATTTTCACATAGTTTAATTGACCAGGAAATATAAAGGACAAACATCCTTCTCATTAAAAAGACAAAATGGTTGACTAAATTGAAGAAGTGACTCAGAGTAATTCCATCTGACTTCCTTTGTGACCTCTGTCACCTCTATGAAATGGAAAGTTCAAGACTGAAGCATTCAAATGCAGATTTAGGGCAGAAATATATTTTCTAATGTTTGAAAATTATAGTTAGCCCCTCTCATTAGTTTTGCTCAGGCAGCACTCCTTCACTCACTCCCCCCCATACACATATTTATGCCATCACCTCTACCACTGCCATTTCGCTACTGTTGGGTTTCCTAAACCCAGCCCACACTGGCCAGGATGCTGTGGTGCTGGGTTGGTGCTGACCAGACAGAGATAAGCAGTTTAACAGGAACAGCAGTGTAGGAGCCTAGACTGAGGTACCAGGCACGGGTGTATATAGCAGACAGCACTGTCATGATAGATCCTATAAACACACCTGAGGGCAGGTCATTTAGCCAAGCCAGGTCAGGTATTATCGCAAGCAGGGTAACAACAATGCCAAAATGCATTTTTTGCATTTTTATGAAGCTTTCTGTACTGACCATATGTTGTTTTTCATTAGGTCCCCAGATATCATTTGAATGTGACTATAAAATATAAAGCCAGATTGTAGTTGGTTCCTGCCCCATGACTCTGATTCAGCGACACTCATACAAACACAGAGACAACACTAACTAATGACATTTTACCATATGCATGGTCATGAAGAACAAAGCAGAATCTAGCCTGTATAAATGGCTTCTTAAAAAATGTCTTATTGCCAAAGTTGGAACATAGCTGTCAGGCTATGTTCAGTTGGGGTTTAAGCCAATTCTTCTATATTTGCCTTCTTTTAGTGGTCTTGATTCTTGGTTGTTTTTTTTTTTTCAGGCTTGTCAGATATTTGCCCCAAGTGTCCAGACCATTATATGCTATGAATTTGGATCCATATTCTTGATTTCATTGCACGGATATGTATCTTCTCTAATCTGAGCACCTTGGAGGTTGTTTTTTTTTTTTTTAAGGGCAGGAATGGGAGTTTTACTGAATAGCCATTTTTAATTTCTTAGTTGAGTGACTGGTTTTCCTTCAGATTTGCAGGCACCACTGGAGCCCTAGTACGTGAGTAGATTGAGCAGTACCTCAGCAGACATTTACCTAAAAAGGGAATATTAGTTTTTGCAGTTTCCAAAGGGGTAATCCGATTTCAAAGCCACAAGCTCTAAGTGCAGAGAAAATGCTTGTGGTCTGATCTCTACATACAAGCACTGTGACACTCTCTCTCGATGGTCTGCAACATGCAGCAGCACACCAATGGGCAATATAATATATATGAAAATGAAGGAGAGAATATACGCAAGGCTTCAGTGGTGGTGCAGAGGGCTGTAAAATATCTTGTATGGTACATCATTTCACTGGAATTTCTGATTTTCAGGACATTGGTTCTAATATTACTGCAGTCATAGTGTTTAACATCCCTATAGTGTAATTCCAACATTAAAAAAGAAAATCTACGTCTTCTAGCCAGGAAAGTGTACCTCACTGCTTTTGACCAGGCTGATTGTTTTAGGAGCTATGCCTAGATTTGCCTCTCCATACAAATTCACACTTAGAAATGCTGTTACAGATAACAAAAATAGTCTTGAGGGACAGCACATACTATTTTAAAATTTTGCCTCTATCCCTTCCTCTTTTTGTATTTTACAGGTGTGAAGTTGTGATTTAAGTGATTTAAGATGTCTGCAGGAAGGAGACTTTTGTTTGTGAGAGGCAGACCTCTTGGTAGCTTCTCCTACTAGCCTGTTGATTGAAACTCACTCTTTTTATTTAAGGCCATATCTGCCTGCGCTGTCTCTTTATACAGTTCCTTATCTGGCCAGTATTAATTGATGCTGCTGAGGTTTGTGTTGTACGTCTTTCAAATAAAATTACAATTCAATAGATGGATGTTTAGAATGGATTCAAATGACACACTCATTCTGATTATACCATTTCCACTACTGTAAATGGCCTCTCTTTGGAAAACCAGTCACCATTGTTCACTCTAGTAAGCACACCATCACCATTCCCCTAGCCACTTCTTAGACAGGACAGCCCCATTACAAAGGCTTTATGACCCTTCTGGGACAAGGCAGTGCAAAACTGAAAGGCAGAAATAACTGTTTCTGAGGATTCCCATGGATATGTCTCCCTTCTCCTCATGAATGCATCAGGAGGGAAATAGGAAACTGCATGGCTGGATGTTTCATCTCCACCAGTAAACTGTTGGATTTGCAAAATACAACATTTTGCTCCAAGGCCCGTTGCTCCCGTGTGTTTACCTCAGACCTGCTGCTGTGCATCAGCTGTTTATGAGTATATATCCCAAGGCCAGAGCTGATTCCTGCGCAGAAGATGTCTATCAGAGCTACACAGCTAGTACCAGTCTCCAAGAGAAGCTCACACTGTTGGTCTGAGGAGCAGGTGGTTGACAGGGCAGCATCTCTGAGACCTTTCCACCAGTTTTACTCTCTCTGAACTTGAGAGCTGCCTTCACCTGAATAAAATCAACCTGTTCAAAAGACAGAACAAGCTTAGCTTTGCCCCGCCTTGTGCTGCCAGACAACAGCTGTTCAGCAGATGAAGCAACAAGCCAGGATATGGTAGAGGCGTCTCCAGCCTACTCCTGGTTGCTCCTCTATGCTGGGGGCACCCTTTACTGTGTGGTAAACTTACTAGAGGAGCAAAGAAGACTGTAGTCCCACTTCCAGCACTGCCAAACAGCAGGCAGTCTGGGCCCTGAAACACTGTCAAACTGCTGTGCAGACCTACCCCAAAAACTCCTGCAGAGAAGGTATCTGCATCCTTCCCAGCCTGTATCAGTCAGCAGGTTTTCATGCTAAGGAAACCTTTGTGTGCTTGCTCAAGTTAGGTTTTAAGCCATCTTCTGGATTTGAAAGCTCACATGTGACATAAGCAGTTTTTATTTTTGTCATTGTCTGTAAAATCCTTATGTATAACTTGAGTCTGATCAGGGACACCTTCTCCTAAGCAAAATCCAGGGATTCCTAGAGGCCCACCCAGCTCATACCAACACCAGTACAAAAAACTCTTTCTTCCACATTCACCTTTTTTGAGTTCTAAAATACAGAGAGCAGCTTTACCTGTCCAAAAAGTTAATGAAAAATCTACAGCACTAGGAGTAAAATTCTCCTTTATCCTGGATATGGACTGAAGAAACAATGTAATGAGATGTGATAAATCTTCAGATTTCAAGATATCCAAGGGAATGGCTCGTGTCTTTTTTTACAATATGCTTTAAGACATTTAACAGAACAAAGACTTTGGCACAAAATATCTCTGTGATTTGGCAGTATCACTATTTATCATACTCAGTTTGGATTCACCTTCACCTGAAACAGAGCTCAGGCGTGAAGGGAAAGCACTGAGGACCAAAAGCATTTCATGAAAGTAGGCATCAAGCATCTCAGTATCTTTGGTCTGAGCCTCAAAATGTCAATACCAATGTTTGGAAGGAAAAAAAAATCCCAACCATTCTGATGGAGCAGATAAAGGCAGGACTCAAAGCCACAGGTTGGGATTAATGAGAGGCATTTGTGCCCCTGCACAGAGTTCATCAGTGCCCCCAGGGGAGAGGAGACCCTGTGCAGCCACAGAGCTGCAACAAGCTGCAGAAGGAAACCTCTGCAAACCACTGACTCCTTCTCTTGCATGGGAGTCCACCTGGGGCTTTCTTATCCCAAGGTCACTATTGTGCCCATTATCACCAAATAAAGGGATGTGTGGGTCTGTGCAGGAAAGGAGCTACGCGGACTTTTACCCAATTGATTTCAGAATTGATTCCCTCTGCTGCCAGCATCCTCTACAGCCAGCAGGGCTCTTTGCTGCAATCCAATGCAATGCACGCACCTTTGAAAAATTATGCTTTCAAGCTTGCCCTGTGGTACAGTAAATTTGAAAGTGCTCTTAATAATAAGGATCAACACTGACTTTAATGTTCTTCAAACCCTTCATGTAGTTTCATTAGCTACCCAACACAGATGTAAGCAAGGGTGATGTCATACTTTTTCCCTTGCTCTGAAACCTGAGTCAGGTGCCAGAGATAGAAACCAGTTTTATTGCCTGTTATCGGATTAAAGTTTCTAGCAGCTGGTGATTGATAGGTGATTGCTGGAGTAATCTAGAAATACAGGGGGTTCTTGTGAAGATGCAGCACAGCTCAGATTGGGGTGAGGGTCTTGCAGACTGCATGCAGAGTTGTGGTTGCCATCAGATGCCTGTAAGCACTCTGAATCAGCATGGACAATTTGGCATTTAATAGCATTCTTGTCAATGCAAGCACCAGAAGACAGTGCAGTTTCACAGCATTGAGCAAGCTGTGTTTTCACACCGGTGGTGACTCCCAGAACTCCCCTTTTTATTGCAAAGCCTATTAACATAAATATCTCATGCAGGTACTATATCACCTTCACGTGGGCAGCCTAACGTTTATCTGTGTGTGCAAGCTCTCTCCTGAGACAAACTCCTGTTGTCTTCCTCTGCCTGATGTGATGAGCACTATTGAAGGTCTGAATTTGTCAGCACCTTACCACAGGATGCTATCTTTGCCAAGAACAGGAAACAATAGTGGTAACCTTGTGCTATCTGCGGACACAGAGCAATGTAATGACCTCCATCCCACCTTACAGAACTCAGATCCAGTGGACTGAAAAACAAAAAATTAAAAGCAGAACAGAAACCAAAGAGAAATGAGGAAGCTGGAGAAGCCCATGACCATTGACTGCTTTGACAAGACTTTTTCAATAAGCTGATAAGATGCAATTATCTCCTGTCATGGTTTAACCCCAGCCAGCAACTAGGACCACACAGCCACTCACTCACTCCCCCCAATTGGGATGGGGGAGAGAATCAGAAGAGTAAAAGTGAGAAAAAACTCATGGGTTGAGATAAAAACAGTTTAATAGGTAAAGCAAAGGCCATGCACGCAAACAAAGCAAAACAAGGAATTCATTCACTGCTTCCTATCGGCAGGCAGGTGTTCGGCGATCTCCAGGAAAGCAGGGCTCTACCACACGTAACGGTTACTTGGGAGGACAAACACCATAACTACGAACATCCCCCCTTCCTTCTTCTTACCCCAGCTTTATATACTGAGCATGACATCATATGGTCTGAAATATTCCTTTGGTCAGTTGGGGTTAACTGTCCCAGCGATGTCCCCTCCCAACTTTTTGTGCCCTCCCAGCCTACTCGCTGGTGAGGCGGTATGAGGAGCAGAAAAGGCCTTGACTGCTTAGCAACAACCAAAACCACCAGTTCACTATGAAAGTATTTCTCATCCCAAATCCAAAACATACCAGCTGCTAGTAAGAAAGTCAATTCTATCCCAGCTGAAACCATGACACCTCGTCATCTGAATATTGCAGCAGTAAAATCAATACTACTTAAGGAGTCTGACAATCAGTTAGGCACTCCGTCGATATTTGTGAAAGTCAAGGCAATTCTGTGTAAAACATTGATTCATGCGGAGATATCATTAAAGCACCATAATGCTTGTCCCCTAAGGGGTACTGAGAAAATTAATTTATTCCAACTGTGGAATTCTGATAAAATCAGACCTCTAAATCTTCCTCTTTAGCTGGATAAAGTTTTTTATTCTAGGTGAGAGTTCTTCAGCGATGTCATCAGTGTTGGGCAAGAGTCATTCACACAAGACCCAGCACATACCTGCCTAATGTGTTAGGATATAGACCAACCCTCTAGATGAACTCATTGTATATTAACGTTATAGCATCTTTATCCACTGGGTAATGCTAGACAATGTGATTTTGGCTTTACCTCAATGTATCTGATTAATAAATAGACCTGCAAATGTGTAACAAATAAAAATCAGGGTCACAAATACCCAAATCATGAAAATTATTTAAGTCCCTAATTATTTAAGTCATCTTTTGATTGCTACAAGAGGCAGGCATCTAGCTGCCTTTCAGCATCCCTGAATGTCCTGTGATTTATGTACACTACAGATGTCAAGTACAGGTGTAGGTTGCCATGAAAGGTTGTGGAATCTCCATCACTCAAGATTTCTTCAGAGCAGATTAGACAAACATCTGCCAGGAATAACCTGGGCATCTGTGTGAGCCGATGCAGGCAGGACGCAGGAACAACCACAAACCACGGATGGAAAGCAAAGAACAAATTTAATCTCGATACCTCACAGACCAGGGAATCTCCGAAGCAACGCCCGGGCAGAGGCACGCAAGCAGGGACCGCGGGCGCCGCGGCACGAGAGAGAGTTCTTGTTAGCAAGAGTCCTTGGCAGCGAGAGAGTCCTTGTTAGCAAGAGCGCGCGCGGACTCCCTGTTCTCGCTGGTATTTAAAGGGTTCAAACAGGCATAGTTTTCCCACTGTGCTTTGATCTTCTTCCACAACAGGCCAGGATTCTCAAGGGGCTAGATAAGGTGTCCCTGAGTCCACCGCAGACTTCTGTTATCTAAGTGCAAGTGTTTTTCTTGCAAGCACCCGAGACTGAATAACAATTAGTGTGATACATGTGTTTCCCAGCACCCCAGGTGCGAGTCACTTGAGTGTATTTACAATCCTCCTTGCCGATCTTCCATTGCTTTCCCACAGCATCATTGTTCCTGTGTTCCAGCCAAGAAATGGGCTACACAAACTATTGAGGTCCTCCAGCTTTAAAAAAGCCCCTGATACTGATTTCATGGTTTTCTGATTGTATACAAAGTCTGTCTGGGCTATTATCAGATATTTAGATAGTAAATCAGTATTAATTAAGCCATAACAATCATACCTAGAATAACATGAATCAATTTTATTTCTGGCATGAGGACTTCCATGGAATTATATAAGGGATGAATTTAGTTCAGCATTTGGATAATTAATAATCTATCAACGTCTTACATTAATGTGCAGTTATTCTACCATCATTTAAAACAGTGGCATCACTAATGAGACCATTAACTACAGAGATCATCAAGTCACGTTGGATTCATGTTTTCATTATTTCTAGCTAAGGTTAGGTTTTAGCTCAGCCAGTTAATAAATGCCAGGATGATGCTGGCAAAGAAAATATGCATCTCTTAATTTTCATTAAGATGTCATGGAGAATGGTAGTAAAGACAGATGTGACTTTATTGTATCATAGGGTCCTGCGAGATAGAGAAAAGCTTAAAGGTGTATTCTCATTTAGAATATGATATACAGTTGCTTTTTGCATATTATTTCTGAAATTATTTGAGCTGTACCAAATTCAGAAGCTAATTAGGACCTAGTTCTGGAAAACACATCAGCTCCTGCTGAACTTTAAATACACAAGTAGCTGCACTGAAAACAACAGCTAAATTTAAGCTCACACCTGAGCATTTGCAGGATAGATTACCATGATTCCTCAAGTGTGATTACAAACACAAATCTTATCCCATCTCCCTGAAAAATTAAAAAAGCTTTACAACCTTTTCAAGTTGAATTGGGTTGTGAGTGAGTTTGAGGTCAGACAGAGGAGATCCCTCTGGAAGTTCCATTTCAGACTAGTCAAACACCGGATGAAACTTTTTTAAAGTTCTTTAACTTTGGGCTTCTTAGAATTGAAACTTTAAGACCAAGAATGTGAGCTAGCAGAAACTGGAATGCAGAAAAAATTATTGCAAGAGCCTTGGTAAAATGGAACTTTTAGGGCAAGCTTTAGAAATCACATCATTTTGGGTTGTTTTTGCTATTACATTTCTAGCAAAAAACGAAGTAGAGTTGTTATGGTTTGAGAAACCCACAACAATTTATTGTCATTCAGACAATTGTTCTATCACCCGATGACCCCTCCCCACCCAGGAAGGGGAATCGGGGAAAAACAAGGAAACACGAGTGTTGAAATATAAATAGATTTAATAGGATAAGAGCAAATAATTAACATTAATAATACTAAAGAACCAATACTGATCCCAATACCAATATAAAACATACAGGGATTATATTCAGCCAATTCTATCAGTAGGAAGCTGTGCAAGCTGTGCACTCCCAGCAGTGGACAGCAAATGTCAGACACTGCGAGCGCTATGGCTTTGGGAGAAAGGGAAGGCCTCAGGGGTCCGGCACCAGGGCAAGAAGTTCTCTGGACCGCCACCATCAAGGAAGAGAGAGAGAGAGAGCGCTACACAGCAAGCTTTTGAATTTATATTGAATGTGGTGTTCGTGGTATGAAATAACCCTGTTGGCCAGCCTGGGTCGAGTGCCCAGGCCTCACTCCTCCTCATCCCTGCACCTGGCAAGCTCGAAAAACACTGAGACCTTGAATCCCACATACCATAGCTGGCTATAAAGTAAATATTTTCACGAATTCAGACACTAGAGTCTTCTAAAAGTGGAGTTTTCCCCAGCATTAGAAGATAAATTAGTCCTGTGTCGCTCAAACCAGGACAAGACTTCAAAAGATGAAAATGACACCTCAGTGCATCATATTATGTGCCAGACTGGCAACATAGAGTCAGATTATATCTAACTGGGCATCAGGCCCATTATTCATTGACACTCATAAAGAATAAATATTAAGAGATCAAGAACACAGCAGCAGTCAAGATAAAGAACAATCTGATCCCTGCAGCATAGGGTAGTGCTTTAAATATTAAGAATATATCCCAGCAGTGATATCAGCCAGGCAAAATGATGTATTTTCTTGGGTCCACCAAAGAAAGAAAAAATGACCACAGCTGATAAAATATCCCAAAAGAACAGGGGTAGCAGTGGCTACAGCTGTATGGTCATTGGTAGCCATGCACAAGTTCAGATTCAGGCTCTCCGTCAAGTGGTTTGCACCAGTTGTACCCACACTTTAGGCCTGGGCTTGTCTCTGGCTCATGCCAGCTCCTTCCACACTGTCCGCTTTGCTCTCCGCTAACAAGGCCATCTAGTCAGCATACCTTCTTCCATGTTTCCCTGCCCCAGACAACCTTGTGTGTTCTCCTGTAGGATGAGAAATGCTAGGGAAGAAGTTGAACTGATCTATGTCTGTTCTAGAGAGCAGTAGTTCCAACATCAGTCAATATGTATCAGTGTAGAAAAAAGAGAAGACAGAAATAGGGTGCACTCCAGGTATTTTTCTTTTGATTCCTGGTTTTCCATTCTCATTCCCTTTTCATGACCTCCACTGGTAATGAATCAACATGAGCTCTCACTGACACCAGGTACATAGGCAGAGACTCTGGAAAGAATTATATTTTCTGTATTTCCTTTCCCTGTCACAACTTATCCAAACCCCATCCCCAGAGACATTTCCCAGTGATACAAAGCAGCAGCAGGAAAGTCCCACTAATGAGCAAACAGATTCCTTGCTATTCCTTCTGTATGCAGCACTGTAAGTCTACGTGGAACTTCATGGACCAGTAAAACACAAGATAAACTGACTTTTTCTAATATCTTCCATGTGGCTTCACTGTTGGTACCAGCACCTGTCACAGATGGAGCAGGAGCTGTACCCAGGGGAGGTGACACAGGCCCCCGTGCACCCCCACAGCAGCAGAGCAGAATGCTCTGGGGGAAGGAGCTCCCTGTTTGACGCTCCCGAGATAGGAAGAAACCCTATATAACCCAGATCAGAAGTGAGCGAGTTGTGCCCTCACCCCATCATTCCCCTTCACCGGTAGCACTTTACGAACAGGACTTCAACATGTAATGCATATATCCATCATTGCACTTTTAGTTAAGTATTTTCAGTAAGGCGTTGGGAACAGCCTTCTTGCAGGCCAGAAGAGAGTTACATGTTCGTGCCCCAAGGATTTCCTACTCTAAGCCGGTCTCAAACACTAATGTGTTACAGCTTCCTCAGCAACTGGAAACTGAGCATCTTGCAGAGAACCCTCTACAGGCAAAGCTCTTATATTTAGCATTATATGCTGAAATAAATAAGGTTATATGTGAAACCCCACTATTTTCAAATGTCACTGAAATTATAATTCTGTAGGTCCTGATTTTGTGTGCTTTAAATCTCATTTTTAACAGTGTAATAATACAAAAGTGGGGAGGGGAGGGAGAGGGAAGGGGTGAATTTATATGCAACAAATAGTTCTTGGGTTTTGCTATTGAGAGACTTCCCTGCTGAAAAATATAACACTTCATGCTTTCATGGGATCCTGATTAATAATTTTTAGGCCCAATTTAAGGGTGCAGAGAGCAACTGAGTGTTACTAGTTACACTGTTTACACAGAAAAGTGAAACAGTCCAAGTGCCAGTATCTTGTATAAAATTAATTGGCTCATTAACCTCAAACAAGGTCAAATACAAGAACCTAGGTGCATACATTTTCCCTCTTTGTTCCTGTAGAAAAGTCACTCTTGTTGATATCAGGAGAGATTTAAGAGAAAAATAAAAGATACACGGAGATAGAAAAATATTAGTAAGTAAACCCAGTACCAAGTGAGAAAACATGAGAAAGTGCAATGACTGTGTTAAGGATGGCACATTGATTCCACTGCTGTGCTGGTGGGGGTGATGAGGGCGCTCCAAAACACCCAGGCTTTGCTATTCCAAAGTGGGTTCAGATAAACCTTAAAAAAATCTTCCAGGGAAAGTCCTCAGCCTGCTAAAATCACGGTGCCTGAATCTCACCTTCAAACCCCATGATACTTATTAGAGCCTATAAGAGCTCAAGCTCACTTTTCTTGGGCTTTTCCTGGGAAGACAATAGATAGTCAAGCTGAAAAGCTACAGCAGAAGTATGAAGCCACTCTGTGTTCTTAGTGACTTCAAGAATTAGGTAGTGGATGTAGCCAGACATACCTTTTATGCCAGGACCTTCCCCATATATAACACAAAAAATTGTTATGGAATCTGTCAACAGGTAGGTGATCCCACCATCCATGAAGTTATTCTTGGGTTCATCTCCTGGTCTCATCAATAGGGCAGAAACAATTACCTCTTACTGTTAATGTAAGCATTTTCAACTATGGAACAAAGGAACATTTAAAAAATAAGACTTCAAATAAGGAATCAATGTAATAAGGTGATTTTGTGTGCTGAAGATGCTCAGACTTTATCCTGGTGCTTGTAAGTGCACACAAGGTGGGCTGACTGTGCTTTCAGCACACTCTTTGTGACAGTGCTGATTTCTCCTGGGTGTAGATCACATTACATCTCACGCCATATGCAGGAAAAGATAACACAAGAGAAAAAGTCTGCATTACAGTTCCTGGGCAAACTGGAATTCAAAATGATGATAGCTGATCCTCAGTAGTAGCAGTGAAGTCCAACAGGGAGTGATTAATTAGACCATAAATAGCCATTTTGGTCATGATTAGCAGTCGTGTGTTCAGATATTGGGTAAGAGGAAAATTGTAGGCTTGTGTGGGCTGCTGATTGGGCAGCAGTACTAAGCAGAGCCACACTTAGCATCATTACAGCAGCCGAGACAGATTCACAGTTGATTGCTCTCATCCATCCAAGGAAAATACAGGCTCTGTGCCAAAGGGGCTTTCTATCTTTGACATTTCACGGCATGTGCCATTAGACAGGGCAGAGAATGGGAAGTTTATTAGCAGTGGCTGGAAGAGTTCAGACTTTAGAGTTTAGTTGCTTTCCACTGCCTTTCTGAAAGTCTTGGAGCACCAGACTTGTGCAGAACGTTATCTGCAAAACACTGATCAAGAATGCATCTGCGAGGAATTCAACTTAAAATACATAAAAGGTTACAGCAAAGAGGAGAAAAACTGGCTGTCCCCATGCCTGTGGTGGAACAGACCAGACAGAGTGGGTGTACTGCAGCAAGCTAGCTGGATGCAAGCTAGATATTGTGAGAAGCTCTCCAGGAGAGAGGATAGCAAAGCCCCGGAATGGCTCACCTGCAGAGAGCCTCATACAGAGGGATGGTAACAAAAGTAACCCATCTTGTCACAGCAGAACTTGGTGAGCTCTTGAGGGTCTTTCCAGACTTGCAAGTCTTCACATGTTTCACAGACATTAAAACCATACAGATATTAGAGTCATACCATGTTAATAGTTACACAGATCTTCTTGAAGTTAGATCAGAAACATAAAGTTCGTTTCAGAGAAGTTTCCTAGAATGTGCATGCCTGACTTCAGCATATCTCAAACAGCTGCGTACTTGGAAGGACCATTCTGTACCTCTACCTCCTAGCAATCCAGGAGGTTCCTGGAATGTGTTGATGATAACTTCCTTCTCCAAGTGATGGAGGAGCCAACGAGGAGAGGTGCTATGCTGGACCTTGTTCTCACCAACAAGGAGGGGCTAGTGGGGAATGTCAAGCTCAAGGGCAGCCTTGATTGCGGTGACCATGAGATGGTGGAGTTCATGATCCTTAGGGCGGCGAGGAGGGTGCACAGCAAGCTTGCCACCCTGGACTTCAGGAGAACAGACTTTGGCCTCTTGAGGGATCTGCTTGGCAGAGTACTATGGGATAAAGCCCTGGAGGGAAGAGGGTCCCAAGGAAGCTGGTTAATATTCAAGGATCACCTCCTCCAAGCTCTGCGGCGATGCATTCCAACAAAGAGGAAGTCAGGTAAAAACGCCAGGAGGCCTGCGTGGATGAACAAGGAGCTCCTGGACAATCTCAAACAGAAAAAGCAAGACTACAGAGGGTGGAAGCAAGGACAGGTAGCCTAGGAGGAATACAGAGAAATTGTCTGAGCAACCAGGAATCAGGTTAGGAAAGCTAAAGCCCAGATAGAGTTAAATCTGGCCAGGGACGTCAAGGACAACAAGAAAGCCTTCTATAGGTATGTCGGTGACAAAAGGAAGACTAGGGAAAATGTGGTCCCACTCTGGAAGGAAGCGGGAGACCCGGTCACCCAGGACATGGAGAAGGCTGAGGTACTGAATGACTTTTTTGTCTCAGTCTTCACTGGTAAGGGTTCTAGCCATACCGCCCAAGTCGCAGAAGGCAAAGGCAGGGACTGGGAGAATGAAGGACCATCCACTGTAGGAGAAGATCAAGTTCAACACCATCTAAAGAACCTGAAGGTACACAAGTCCATGGGAACTGAGGGGTTTCGTCCATGGGTCCTAAGGGAACCGGCAGATGAAGTTGCCAAGCCACTATCCATCATATTTGAGAAGTCGTGGCAGTCCGGTAAAGTTCCCGCTGACTGGAAAAGGGGAAACATAGCCCCCATTTTTAAAAAGGAAAAAAAGGAAGACCCGGGGAACTACAGGCCAGTCGGTCTCACCTCTGCGCCTGGTAAGATCATGAAGCAGATCCTCCTGGAATCTCTGCTAAGGCACATGGAAAATAAGGAGGTGATTGGTGACAGCCAACATGGCTTCACTAAGGGAAAAATGCCTGACATATTTGGTGGCCTTTTACGACAGCGTTAGAGCTGTCGGATAAATCTAAACTCGCTGTGCGTAGAGTAGAACAACGGGAGGATCGCACCCCCCCACAAAACCTAGGGGCAAAGAGAAATCTATTGTGGATTGCAGGAGTTAAGGAGGAAATTCCCCGGGACGTGATGGATGGCCTACCCACTGCAGCCCTAGAGAAGCTCGTTTGTGCCTGGAAAGATCAAAGGAAATTATCTCTCAGGACAGAGCAGCCTCCACGGGAGAAAGGCAAAGCAGAAACAAAATGTAGCGAGATGGTGCTAACTGTCCCTCAGACATCAGCTGCCCCTGAGGAGGACTTGATTGATCTCAAATCGGGAAACTGGACGCACCGTTCCCCAATAAGTGAGCCAGGGGACGGCCAGTGCATTCAACTAAGAAGGCTCACGGACAATAGTAAGGGAGACTTGTTAATTACCTTTCCCCTTGACCCTTTTAAAACCCCGGTTACATTTTTAGTGGACACCGGTGCTCAGGTCTCGGCGCTCCAAGCGGATATTGCTGAGCGCAATGGCATAGTTGCCGATAAAAAACACATTTGGGTTACAGATGTTTATGGAAACTCTAAGCCACGGCCAACGGCCCAGGTTAAGCGCTGGTTACCTGGAAACGAAATTGCAATAGAGGGTCTCATGATTTTGGGAACTTTCCCCATGAATATCTCGGGACTCGACCTTTTAAAGGGACGAGCCTGGGTGGATTCAAAAGGAAGGGAATGGAAATTTGGGCTCCCTACTGTCTCTATGAAACTTTTACAGCAAGCACCCGCATTTCCCCTCTCCAAAACTGTTAATGTAGAACCCTACGCCCTGCCCCTGGGAGCAAGCAAAGGGATCACCCTGGTGGTAAGCTGAACTACGAGAGCAAGGGGTAATTATCCCCACACACTCGCCCTATAATTCCCTGGTGTGGCCAATCTGTAAGCCCAATGGGAATTGACAATTGATTACTGGCATCTGAATGCCGACACAGGCTCCTTGACAGCTGCAGTGCCTTTTTAATTATTTTCTGCTCTATATATGTTTTACAGGTTATAAACAACCATCGTGGGACTTATATTTTTGATTGTTAAGTGGGTTATTCCTTGTCTGATTTTTATTATGCTTGTTCTTGTACTTTGCTAGGGAAAGATGGTATGGGAGAAATTTGTATTCTTACTTAGTGTATGTATAATCTTGCCTCAGTCAATTGTAAATTTGAATCCCAGTTTTGGCATGGGAGTCGATACAAAGGTTTATGCACATTTGGAACCATATGGACTAGGGGATGTGCATCACCCTCCCTAGTTCTGCACCCAGAAGGGTCCAAATTTACAATGATTAGTCTAAATCTTACAAAGATATTGAAAATAAAGTTAAGTCCCCTTTTTCTTGATCAGAAAGAGGGCCAACCATGGAAAAGTAACAGGGTGTGAATTTTAACAATCAAAGGCTTTTGTATCAACTTCTGAGCAATTCTGTTTAAGAATATTTATGGAAACAAATTTGTTATCAGTCCTTAACCAATAGTTCTAGTAAGTTGTATTCACAGCTAAATATGTTTAGATATGCTTTTGGAGAATTAAATGCACAGGTACAAGAAGTCTCCAAGATGACGCTCCAAAACTGATTAGCATTGCACATGCTGTTGCTTAAAGAACAAGGAGTGTGTGGCATGCTAAATCTGACTGAAGGAGAATGCTGTATTACCACCCACAATGCCACTACCTCCATAGAAGAAACCCGTGCAAGGATGAAGGAAGTCGCGAATAAGACTGGAGAACTGTTCCAATTGCTCCAACTGAAGGATTGGTTCGATGGACTGAGTCCTGGATCATGGATCCCTTCTCTTTTGCAAACTTTTGGATTCACGGGGTGGGGAAAGTGGCTGGTACAAATTGGAATTGTTTTGTTGATCGGATTTATATTCTTAATGGTAGGGATTGCTGTAATATGAGGTATGACTATCTGTTTGTTCTCTTTAGTCCTACCGTCCACTCTCGTGGTCATGTTCCATCTTGGAATCCTTAGGAGTGACAGGGTGGAGAAAATGCCTTGTAAATGTCGGCCTTACAATATTGTGTGATTTAATGCTAGGCCTTACAGAAGTTATATGTATGATCTCTCTTTCTGCCTTCTCTTTCCCCTACACCTATACACTATGTTCAGATCACAACGGTCGAAGAAAATCTTGGAGTGTTTGAGACACGGGGTGGTGTAAGGGATGGACTGTAAATTCCCTGACGAGGGGCAGAAGGCCCTCCAAGCCTTCAATGGAATGCCTCAAACACTTGCAAGGAAATAAATAATGCAGGCCTGGCGTTCAAAGAACTGATAAGGCTAATGCTTCTGGCGTCTGAAAGTGTGGGAGAACTGTCTTGTGAAGACAAATAGTTCTGCCACTCGTGTGGTGAGCTTGCTAGTTCTCAGTTCTCGAGGCCATTGTGTCCGATGAGTGACCTTTGCTTCATTATCTGCGAAATGCATATGAAAGCACACACCCCTGCATATGCTAATGAAGATTATAGAGATCATGCTAAACATGTATGCCTATGGCATTCATCTCTCCACCCAAATCATGCTACACGTCACCTGGGAGAAGGGAGAAACCTGAGACGAGGCTGTCCTCAGCAAGGGGGGTGGACCATGCTAATTCAGCAAACATAAAAGGGGAAAATAAGTGCCCCTAGGGGGAACAAAGAAGGAACAAAAGAAGAAGATAGTGCCTGGGAAGATTCTTCCCAAGAAAGAAGACCGTGCCTGGGAAGATTTTTCCAAGAGAGAAGAAGATTATGCCTGGGAAGATTCCCTGAAAAAGGCGCTGGAACCAGGACCGGTGATCTCTTTATCTCTGTCTTTTTTCTCTGTCTTTTCCTTTCTCTATCCCTCAGTTTCTCTTTTCTCTTAGAATTGTTAAGTAACGGTTAGAGTTGTTAAGTAACGACCTTAAGTATGACCTTAAGTACTGCTTGCCGTAACCTGTCCTATACCTGTTGTTCAGTAACACAATGCATACCTCACCATTTGCCATAATTTGTTATATACCTAACCAATTATTGTGGACCTATACTAACCGTTTTGGGAAGCTAATAAATGTTTCTATGTGGACCTTGAGATTTATCTCACTTTAGTCCGTGCCGTTGGGAATTTACAAATCTGAAGTCACTTAAGCCCCCCCCTTTCCTGAGAGTGGGACGTGACACCTGCACAACATCCATGTCTCCAAATTGGAGAGACATGGATTTGAGGGATGGACCACTCAGTGGATAAGGAATTGGCTGGATGGCTGCACTCAAAGAGTTGTAGAGGCAGAGGCCACACAGGGAGGGACTTGCAGACCCGATAGCAAGGCTGACCTATCTACCATGTACGAAATAACAGAATCTGGCTTTGCTGAGCCAGAGGGGTGGCAAAGGTGAAGGAGAATAACCTCGATCAGGATCACACGCAGCTTCTCAGACACATCCCTGACAGCTACTGAGAATAGGACAAAAACTCTGCAGTGTTGATTTACTGATGATCATCAGGAGCAACCTGCTCAGCTCTTTGAAGAATGAGGACCTCCCTCTCCCTTGTGTTCAGTGTACATTCATGCCCACTCCTCATCTGGGGTGGCTGCATTTGGGTTTGGTTCTTTCCAACACAAATCCTAGTGGAAGACCAGAGGAGTAAACTGAAATGGCAAATTAAGCCTTTAATATGAAAAGCTCAGGGTGGTGAAGTGGTGGAGGTAAAGTGAACACACACGCAGACAAAACACACATGATACTGAGCATGCCTGTACTGGCCATTCTGCACAGGAGAGTGCAGGCACCTGTGGACATGCCCATAGGATAATCCTTGGAGACACTAGACAATGTTATTAGCATTTCTTTTTGCAGATAAAATAAGGGGATCATAGAATCATTATGGTTGGAAGAGACCTTTAAGATCATATAGTCCAACCATCAACCTAACACTGCCAAGTTACTACCACACCATGTCCCTCAGCAATACATCTACACGTCTTTTAAATACCTCCAGGGATGGTGACTCAACCACTTCCCTGGGCAGCCTGTACCAAGGCTTAATAACCCTTTCGGTGAAGAAAACTCCCCTGGTGCAACTTGAGGCCGTTTCCTCTTGTCCTATCACTTGTTAATTGGGAGAAGAGACTGACCCCCCACCTCCCTACAACCTCCTTTCAGGTAGTTGTAGAGAGCGATAAGGTCTCCCCTCAGCCTCCTTTTCTCTAGGCTAAACTACCCCAGCTCCCTCAGACGCTCCTCATAAGACTTGTTCTCCAGATCCCTCACCAGCCTCGTTGCCCTTCTCTGGACACACTCCAGCACCTCAATGTCTTTCTTGTAGTGAGGGGCTCAAAACTGGACACAGCACTCGAGGTGGGGCCTCACCAGAGTATAGGGGGACGATCCCTTCCCTAGTCCTACTCACCACACTATTCCTGATGCAGGCCAGGATGCTGTTGGCTGCCTTGGCCACCTGGGCACGCTGCTGGCTCATATTCAGCCAGCA
>VZUD01003138.1:9048-35626 GCA_013401065.1 Cepphus grylle
ATGCCTCCTGTAGCTGGAGTCAGAAGTCTTCGTCAATAGGCTCCCCTTGATTGGGTGGCCTGTAGCAGACACCAACCACAAGGTTCCCTTTTTTGCCTGCGTCTCTCATTCTTACCCATAGGCTTTCAACCTGCTTATGGTTATTCTTCAGAGACAGCTCTTCACACACTACCCGTTTCTTGACAAAGGAGGCAATGCTTCCCCCTCTCCTTCCTCACCTGTGACAGATGCACCTGCCCCAACAAAGCCCTCACAAAGATCAGCTAAGATCTGACAAAAGCCCACAAAAACCTATCAAAGACCCAACAAAAAACTTCCACCACAGCTCATTATGCCCACATGGTGGTGGTGATTTCAGTTGAAAGGTGAGGAAGTTGGGGTCTTCAGCCAATGGGAGGGTTACATGGCCATATATGACCACAGGTCAGATTCAAATTGGGTATAAATGGGGCCCTGTGAGAGCACCATTTTGAGTTGGTCTCCCTCAGAGCAGCAGTCTGCAGTCAGGAACTCTTCCCGTAGGTTGGGACACCTTTCCTATGGTTCATCTTCTGTATAGATTAAGAGACTTCATCTTTTATAGGTGAATGATTATGCACATTTGGGGTCATTAACCATAAACTTTAAGAATTCTTAAGTCAGCTGTGTAAGTTAATTCCCAAGCGACATTCTGAACCTGTGGATTGTTAATGTTTGTTGGAGTCTCAAAGCGGTTTCAGGTTAGGGTAAAATTTAGTTTGATTTTGTTACCATCTTGTAAAAATAAATACCATTTTAGTTTGCTTGTTGGTTTGGCCTGGTTTTGTGAAGTTCCACGACAACCTATCCCTTCTGAACAGCTTGTAGCCATCTAATAGCCCCACTCCAGTCATGGAATTTGTCCCACCAAGTTTCAGTAACAGCATCTAGGTTGTAGCTTTCTAGCAGCACAGTGGCTTACAGCTCCTCCTATTTGTTGCCCACACTGCATGCATTGATGTAGAGGCACTTCAGCTGGGCTGTCGGCCATGTCACCTTTTTTAGAGGAACACCCCTTAATTCCTTTGAGGTATTTCACCCATGTTTCCCTGTTGGCTCCTACTACCTCAGGGGCCCTGTCTCACCTCTGTAAGAAGTGTTACCTAAAAACAAGTTTTGTACTAGACACACACTTCATATAGCTGTTCTTGCATATTTTCCCCCCCTAATAAGAAGAGTCCAAAGAGAACGTTGCTGTACTTTGCAACAGTACCTTGACTCATTTTAGAACAGACTTTGGTTGAGGAAGGCTATTCTCCTTTTTCTAAGTGCCAAGGAGTACTGGAGGCAACAGGTACCAAATCAGACAGCAAGATCTCATAGGTGCCATTGCTGCTGCTGCTACCAGTATCCCAGGAGATATGCCCATTGGCATTGAGAAGCTGACAGGGTGAAAGATACTTTAGGGAGAATTACAAAAGGTAGTACCATAGTAAGATTGCTGATAATTCAGGAAAACCTGTATGTAGTAGAGATGAAGTCACACTTCATGTCACAAAAAAATACCCTATTTCAGTACCAGAACAACAGATATGAGCAGAGCCCACCTCATCAGAGGACAAGCCAAGCACCCCACATGCAGTAATCCATCTTCACAAGTTTTGCAAAGGATTCCTCAAATTTTCATATTTTACAGCAGTAAATACTCAGTGCTATCTGAAATAGCAAAGTCACAAGGCAAAAGAAGCACTATGTGGCCACTGTGATCTGTGCTGTTTTTCATCTTATTGCTCTGACAACTTTCCTACAGGCTGAAACAAAATTCTTAGCAACAAGTAAACACGCATTATTCTAAATATCTTGAACAATTAACATTGTCTTGTTTGAACATATTGCTCAATGTAGTCACACGACAAAAAAAAAAACGTATCTGCAAAACATTGGCCAATTGAGTCATCAAATGGAATTGACACAGGAATGTCTTTCCTGAGGGCCGAAAACAACTGTTTTCTAATATACCCAGTCCCACCATTAACACAATAAGAGGGTGTTATTTAAGACAGTACTTTTGTAATTTCAACTCTCATTACTTTGAAAACAATGACTCAAATCCTTGTCCCACCAAAGTCAAAGTATTGACCAAAGGTTCATGTGTCAAGAAGTGGAGGAAAGCACTCCAATACTCCCTCTGAGCTAGCTTCAGATTTTACTCTTTTCACAACAGAGTCCTCCATAAAACATGGAGGAGGTTGACCTCTAAAGATCAAGTGAAGAATTCCAACCCAATAACGGAGTATTATGATGGACTGCACACATATAGATTTTCAGTTCTTCTACAACAAATACTTGCAGTGACCTTTCTACTCTATAACATCCAAGAAATCCAAGTCATAGACCAAGACTTAAAAATTTATAGTTGCAGTATACTCATATACTGCACTAACCTATACCGAATTATTACTTAAGCATTGCTTTCAGCACAGAACTTACATTTAGCAACCACTTATATAGAGATTTGTATGAATATTTGTTAGAGAAAACGTAAGTTATTAAAAAGCAATTATCGAGGTTTACCCAGGGTGAAAAAAACCAAAACAAAAAACTTACCTCTCTAAAATATCACATACACTATTGAAGATTTACCAACAGGTTGTCAAACTGTTTTATACAAAGATTTTTAATTCAGATCTTGTATACTTTTAATGTGAAAAGTAGTGGTTTGAGTTCTTCTATTCCACTTTTTACACCTTCCATACACGTTGCATTTGAAAGATCCATAATGGCAAAAGATCTGCTTTGCAACAGAACAGTATTACCTTACCTTCCACCATGACTGCCATCCTTGATGCTGTACCAATGATGCCTATGGAAGTACATCAGCAATGCCTCAAGCAGAAATGTAACCAGATGCAAAACAGAACTGGAAAATTATCTAAACTATGTATCAATTAGCAGAGTTATAAATTTCTTGACTATGTGCTAATCTCAATCCTCTTGAAGGCAAAACCCACACCAAATAGAATGTTTAATTAAAAAAGCTAAATATCCATCCAAAGTTGATTCCAATAGAATACACCAAAACCTAAAAGTGTCAGTTGTGCCCTTCATTAATATAGCAGACTGCTAATACCAAAGCTTTGAGGTAATACTGACCTAAAGCAGATCAAACGCATTGCCCAAAGCATGGAGCAGTGTCTTTGTCCAAGAACTTCCATACAAGAAGTTAACAGGTCTCTTCCTTCAGCCAAGGATGCAACCTCCATCTGTGGAAGGCTCCAAAGTTCTCACAAAGCTTCATAGAAATTTACCTACTCAGTCAAGATGAATGCTTCAAAGTATCAAAAGCACAAATAAAAACACTTAAAACCTATATAAACATAGTGTTATCTAGGCAGGTGTTTTTAAAAAATTGCTATAACTTTTTCAAAAATATGGCATTAAAAAAGGTCACGTTTGAACAGAAGCAGTTCCAAATTTAAGCTTAGCATTTTTTAACAGTTTTGGGTTTAGTTTTTGCCTTCAAAATGAGAAAAATATTGTTTCTGGAACATGTCCTGAAAAAGTTCAGAAAATAACTAATTTCTTTAGCTGCACATTTCCCTCTCCTCACCTTTTCGCAAGGCATATCACAAGCTTGCCATTTTATAGTCCTCACAAACACTTCTATCTCTTTTCAACAGGTGCTCAGATTACAAAACTAACAGTCTCAAACAGATAGTCTAGGAAACTAACAAACTAGTAAGAAATGCATCCAAGCATGACCTTTCCAAGTCCATTTTCAAAAGCTTCAACTGGAGCACGTTAAAAAAAAAAAAAAAGAGTTGCAAAACTCCTTAGTGATCACAGAAAAAAAAAATCATTTCCATTTCCTGCAAAACAGTGCCACAAGATTAAAATGCCAAGGCATGAACAAATTTATAGGAGGAGCAGGGAAAAGAATCAGGTAACTTATTTACAAAAAATTGTCCCTAAATACCCCAAACATTTCCCACAGGTTACTACAAATTGTTTTGATAGATAAAAGGCACACTACTGTGGAATAGTAACATAATAGATGCTGTGTGAAAACAAGAGAGATATGCACTTTCCCTACAGCAATCTCAGAGTAACTCAGAGTAAATCAGGATGACTAGTTCTCCTACTACTGAAACAGGACTACACAACATATGCTGACAAATCTCTAAAAATAAAAATAAAATTAAAAATCATGGATTAAAAAGTAGGGTATACGTAGGGACAAGCATGCAGCAAATTAACATTGATCAAAGATTTCTTTAAATAAACAGGAGGGTAGTCTTTACATCATAAATGCTACTTGTGTTCTAGATGGCACTTTAGGAACTTCTTTTAGGCTATCCAAGCAACTGAGTTTTCTTTCCATTAACCAAATCATTGCAATTACAAATACCCTTGCTTATGGCAAGCAGATATCCAGGTGATAACTCTTATTAATTTTTACTCCAGGAACTGCCTCATTGTAACATTTTCTGAGCTGTTAGTAATCACTTCAGGGGAAAAAGCATTTGTCCAGTACTTTCACTGCAGACAATAATCCAAGATAGTATGAAAAAAAAATATATATATTTCCTTTGGGAAGTATGCATATTGGCAAAAGTAATCCAACTGTTTTAAATATACTTTATCACAATGTTAAAAAAAAAAGACATATGACCATTAATTTACCTGTATTAGCAACAGCAGCTATATCTGCCAACTATCATTAGGATCCAATTGTTAAGATATTCCTTATCTTGTGATAATGTGAATGCAGCCAGAGACACTTGTGTTCCAAGAGATTGAAAGGTGCTTCCAGTCAGAATACAAGTAATAGAGGAAATGCAAAGGGACCTGTAGGTCTCAGGTAAGGGATGGCAAATGGAAAGCAGAAGAAACAGCAGAGCTCTGTGAGGCCATTTCACATTGAGACAGCTAGCAAAACGCTTCAAAGATTACATAAAATCAACACCACAAGCAGATTGCAAAGTTTTATTGCTATATACAACCTAACTTCCAATTTCAAGTAGTTAATTGTTAGGGTTGCCTCAATCTCAAATTTGTTCTTAATATATGCAGCGCCATTCGTCTCTCCCTCAGATATAGTGTGTCGTGGTATTTTAGTGACTAGAACAACTTAGATCTTTTCATTCCTAAGATGAAATGGACTTTATTTTCAACAGCCTGAAAATTATTCTGACACACTAGCCTATTAGTGAAAGCAGAAAACATTTAAATTCTTAAGGTGTGAAGCAGTTCTTTAGATAGCTAATCTCTATGCAACACAAGTAACGGTTATGTAAAAATCTTACCGTTTCTTTACTTCACCAGGTTTTACCTCCTTAACTTCCGCCCAAGTGAACTGATACCTAACAGTCTACTAGGCATGCTGGCCAAGGAGGCATAAAATATTTTTCTTATTTAGCCTTATCAAATACACCTAGACATTTCCAAGAACAGTCTGTGCACTGCACTAACTTTTGCAGATTTACAGCAAACTATTCACCTTTAGAATTATGGAGAGCCCGCTTCCCTCCAAAGGGCAATAATGTTTTTAAAAGCTTGACTCCTCAACACAACCTCAGTTCCTATCTCATTTGCCATCCCATCAGTGACGAGCATATGGATGAATTCAAAACAAAAAGTACATTGAAAACTGAATTAAGCAGATCTTACAAAAAATTATAACATTTTTGTTCAATGAAGCGCCATACCAAATGAACAGCTGTGTCACCAAGTTCTCAGCCTTTAAGTTAACTCCATGAATAATGGCATGTCCCTCTGCTCACAAGACAGTGCAATTCAAGCTTCCCTGATAAACCACCACTGAGCCAAGGAACATTTATTTCAGTTCTTCAGCAGGTATCTTCACATTTTTACAATAACAATATTGAGAGCAGGGGGACAATAAGCTTGATTCACCACAGAAAAAGCATTGCCTATCAGATTGCTCTTCCATATGTAATCACCAGAGCTACAGCCAAAGATGAATTCTACCAATAAGTAGATGGCAGTAGATAGGAAGGACATGATGACCCT
Organism: Cepphus grylle; assembly: GCA_013401065.1. Classification (NCBI taxonomy): domain Eukaryota; kingdom Metazoa; phylum Chordata; class Aves; order Charadriiformes; family Alcidae; genus Cepphus; species Cepphus grylle. The sequence goes on from VZUD01003138.1 coordinate 15,040, forward strand.
CCATCAACCCCAAACTGCGTTTCTTCCCTTTGAGCCAAGGTCATTTCTGATTCTGTGGCTATAAATTGCTAAACTAATCAAAATTACTCAAAGAAAAATCTGTTTGGTTCAAGGCTACAATCAGTTAATCCACTCCCTACAGATCAGTCACAACAAGCATGCGAAAAACAAATATCCTTCCTAAAGAAGGCTACACTAATCTAACTATGACCAATGATAAATAAATGGGTGATAAACTTTTTTCTATCTAATCTATGGTTACATTTATTGGCAGACCAAAAAGAAAATCCACTCAAAAGATAACTAGCTGTTTTCTTAACAGTAGCAACTTATCGGGCACTTTCCTTCTGTTTGGTGTTTGAAAGCGTGTTTATATCTGCTGCTTCCATATTCACATAACACTTGTCCTTCTATCATAATGAAAAACTTCTATCCCTCTGGGCTAACACAAGCAACCACCCACCTGCAAACGTGGACCAAGTATAAGATGTTAAAGTTTTCAAATCTCCAAATTACAACAGTTGCAAGAAACAAACTGTTTAAGAAAAAATAAGTTTTAGTGCAGCTAAATTTCTATTAAAAATAACACTATGTCAACAGAAGTCTTCATTTATTCCCAAGTGTTCAAATTGTTATTACACATATGCCATTTAACTACTTTTTATTTGAACATTAAGATAATTACAGTTGTAGGGTGCATATTTCCAGTGGCCTCTCTGCAGTAGATACCATCAGAACGAAACATGAAACATTCCACATGGTTAACAATATGACATTTGAGTTACTAGAATTATAATCATCATTTTTTTGCTAACATATCACATAAGTAGTAGATAACTGGGGCATTTCCTTTAACAGAAATATCAAACTTAGTACTGCATTTGTTTAACTTCAATATGAACATCTTTACATAAGAGCAACATTGTACATGATAGTTTGATTTAGCACACATATGGTACTTTGGCAGCTCTAACTGTGATGTATTTTTCCTCCTAAGCTCGACAGTAGGTTTAATTTATAAAACACATTGCTAACATGCCCAACATAAATATCAAGAATCAAATGCATCTTTCTTTCGCCACTTCAATGGGAAAGGAAGCAGTGTTTTTACCTCATATTACAGAGTCTTTTAATACATGCACAATTTTCTTCCGTGGACACTTCTACATGTACCCTAACTACCATTTTGTCTGCAAGAAAATAATCTTTATTCAAAAAAAATCTGAATTTTCTTCTCGAATTAGAAAGACTACAGTCATAGACAATTACATGACAAATCACTACCAACTATTTATTTCAAAATAACATTGAATGTGTCAAATTTTTACCAAGTAACAAGCACATCAGTCATCTGAGGTACAATGGATTCCCTCACAATTAAACAGGTCCCATTTTGAATTCATTTGTGAAACTGACTAGTTTATTAGTTACCTTTTTTGTAGTACAGTTATGCAGACATTAAGATTGGCTCAGGTTATATATATTTTATCATTATTACAGGCAGAAATATAACTGGCAGATGGAAAACTATTTTTAAACACACAAGCTAAGTAAAAATCAAACTGTCCCAAGTTTTCTCAAGTAAAATGGGACAAACAGCTCCAGTAATTATCACTGCAAATTCAGCAAGGGTGTTATCTATAAGAGGAACTAACAGTTCTTGGTTAACAAGTACTAATTTCTTTGAACATCTCTACCATCAGTTTCCACAAGAGAACTAATCACTATATTAAAACACTTTCACTTACTCCCCTAAAATGAATGAATTGAATTCTCCACCTTCCTGAACACAATTATATTTGTACTCCGATACACAACTGCCATCCAATGACCTACTACCACAGTAGTCTAAGTGAGGACAATGTTCCCTCTATTACGATAATCATGGACTTCAGAGTAGCCACATTAAAGTTTTGAGGTAAAACGTGTGAAATCTGGTTGCAAAATTTCAGATTTAGAGAAAAAAATATACATACCGTAAATAAAAAAACCCACCTAGAATCTGTTGATAGTGATCTGAAGCAATTTCTTTCATTCATTCATCTGTGAAAATTTTAGCAGATATTTCATGTTTATTCTATTTGGTCCAAATACCCCTACATGCCATTAAGAGTTACTCAAAAAAAGAATGATGTGCCCAAAAATTCAGCTGCTACCACAAAACATCTCTTCACCCTTTTCTTCACCCTCAAGCAGTTCTTAAAAACTCAGATTTCCTGAGCTATACAAAAACAGATCTTAACTTTATTTGAAATATGTCAACAATGGATAAGTTAAAAAGCAGGTGGAGGTATCTGACATATTTAAATTAAATAATATATTTAAGTTGATGAAGTCACCCTTCAATACCCATTTGTATTGAATTATAAACTCTGCAGCACAGGAAAAGTCTGTGTATTGCACTTAACAGAACAGGACTTCCATGCATGTCTGCAATATAAACAGTTATATTAAGATATTCCAAAATTAAACAAATAGTAAATCCTGTTTATGTATACAAAATTTAAAAAATATATTAAATTTAACATCAAATGGAAAAATTACAGCCAAACCAATAAATTTTACATTCACTACATAGTCTTGAAATGCCAATTTTCATGAAGTTGTTTTATCATCTTCCTTCGATTAACTGAATTAAGTCAGAAAATAAACTTTTCTCCAATGTACATTTCTTCGCTGTAGTTATTATGTGTCAGCTAACTTTGATCTTTCACTGTTAACTTCTGTACTGACATGCCCCTTATCTCTCCAAGTTCTACTCAAACATCATATTCTCCCTTCTTCATTCCATAGTTTGTGACACTTACCAAGAAGCCCTTCAACTGGGGCAGCATCTAGTCTAATAGAGCTTCCAGTGGATAGAAGCTTCTCTTACCAGAATAGTACACTGGTAGACAAGTGAAGTTCACTAGAGTCATGATCCACTATGTACCAGTGCTCCATTGTAAGCACTAAGTATCTTCTGTACAAAAGATAAAACAGTTGTGCGCACGTAAGCCACACAAGACAAGCCAAGTTAAATGGTTTGGGCAGGCAGCATGATAGCCAGAGGTTTTTGCTGAAGCAATTTGAACCCTGTTTGACTGTTTAACCTGTGTTACAGCCCAGTTTAAGCATTGTTGTTTACACAATACTCTCAAACGAACAAAAGCCCTACAAAGACAGGTTAACTGTTATTTTCTATAGACTAACTAGTCAGTATGTGTTCAAGAATGAATTTAATGCAAAGCTAACTAATAACCACATTTGGAGCTTTGAAATACTGTCTTACTCTGAGGTATATGTCTATTACTGTAAAAGTTCATGCATCACATTCTAAAATCTAGGGTCCAAGAAAATACATTTAGCCTTTATTCTAAGTCAAGCAAGCTATAGAAAAATGGGAAGAAATAGTGCATGGCTTGTGTTCAAGTGTTATTGTTTAGCATAACACTTCATGCAAGTAATGCAAAAAAGTCTATATACTCCAGACTGTTTACATCTGAACAAATTCAGTAAATTAGCAAATACAGTATTTAAAATTATCTACAAAAATGTGTTTCACCAGGTATTCACTGTTTGTATCAAGTCTTAAAGCAGAAAGCTATCAGGGTAATACCAAAGAGTATGAAATAAAAGAAAAAAATTAAATGGAGACATTTTAAGAAATTTCCTCAGAAAACAAATTCATATTAACTGTTAACTAAACTGAAATTAAAACAGAGACTAAAGCTATTAGGTGGCCTTATCAGCAAACACCTTCAATCAAAAGGCCATAAACACCTATGCTTTACATATTATTTGATTTATTTTACACTATGAGGTGAAAGCAACACATTTCCTTTTAGTAAAGTATACACAAATAGCCTCACTCAGAATACGCTTTTAATGCACATTAAAAAAGTATTCATCTTACAAATCGTTTTGTAATCCAAGTATACAATAGCTTGGAAAATAATATTTTAGAAAATAAAAGCCAATGTAAAAAGACCACTTAAAACAACTAAAATGATAAAGGTTTCTGTATGGCTCTGTATTTACAGTTTTCTTACTGCATCATCAATATCAGAAATCTGTTCCTTCAGTTGGTTCCACTGTTCTGGATTTAAAGAAATACCTGAAATGCATTAAAAATAAATACTTAGGGCAAAAAGAAAATTGTAGTGCAGGATCTTGCATAATTACTGTCAAAACTGGTTTCATACACAAAGTTTATGTCATGACTATTAATGCTTAAGCTACCTCAAGTGTAACAGCCATCTCGGTTACAAAGTTAAACTACTCATTTGGAACATTCCAGTTTAAGCTTTAGACCTTAGCTTATCTCTGGACAAGTTAAACTTCCAAAGAAAATGAGTGCAGTATAACAAATTCATTCACAAGTGTTAGGCTAAACACAGGAAGCGAAATACAGCTCTGGCCCTGATAGAAGGCAGCACGAAAGAAATGTAGGAAGTCAATCATATTCCTGTTGGCTCCTAAAAGCCATACCTCTGTGGACTGAACTTCTACGTACTTTTAAAGTACCACAATTCTGGGGTTTTTTTCCTCCTGTTTCTTAAAGCACTGTGAATAACGTATAGTATAAGTAACATTTAAGAGAGACTATTTACTCCCTAGCACTCACAAACCAACATGGAAGTTACTTTTTTAATTCAAGTTCACTATAGCTTCTAGTGAAATTCAATCAATAATTATTTAGTGCCCCACAACCCATCTCTTCAGTTCTAAATTTGTATTTCCTCAAGTTCAAGTCCAGGCACATGTTTCCTTTGTGCATTAGTCTCCTCGTTTTTCCCCTAAAATCTCTATGCCAACTCTATGCAAGTACAGACTCACAGGCCTACCTCTCATACTCTCTCCAGCAAGGCTCTTCTACTATTTACCCCCACTCTCCCCCCTCAGTGATCAGGCTTCCTTCATTGCTTTCTCCCTGTAGGTAGAGCAGGACCTGAAAACAGGTGAAATTTTGAATTCCATTTTTGGGGCTCATCACCTTTTTGTTTTCTTCTACCATCACTGTCTTATCAGAGCACCACCTATCAGAGCAGCGAGCAGTCTGCACAGAGCTATTCTAAGCAGTTTTCCATCAGTCTTTAGAGGGCAGGTTTCTTTTGAAAACAGTTAGGCCAGGTGTGCTAACCATTATTAGGGGACCAAATGTCATTAAGATGCCCCTGAACAACATATCAGATAAACTGCATGCAGCTCAGGCCTGCTGTTGGAAACAATCTGACAACAATTCTAAATGGTTAGATTTTCCCCCCTCTATTTTTTATTACACAATTTCAACTGTTCATTCTGTTTTTAGGATAGCTAGATAAGGGGCTCATAAGTGCATCAATGGAACATTAGACGCACATACTGTATCAGATTATTAATTTTATCCTAATAAATCTCAGATCCTTTTAGATCCTTTTGCTACACTGATAAACATTTCTATCTACATCATGTAATTTTTGTCACTTGGTATACCCATCAACTTTCATTGTAGTTTACTGCTCAAGTTGCATATACTTTTGATTTCCACCTCAAAACACAGCAGTTTAAAGTCCTTAGAAGTTGCAGTAATCTTTTTTTGTTAAGTAGCAGCAACATGTCCAATCCAAGAAATTTTCCTTTACAATACCAGTACATCTGTTCATACAAACCTATTCTCAATGGTTATTTAAGAGTTGTTGAAAACGTTTCTCAAGCTTTATAAACATCTATTTGCTCCTGGACACACTAGGAGAATGTAACAAACCTTATGCTGATTCTACATTAAATGCCTTCAATCTCCAGGACAGGATGTTCTGTTACTTACCTCTTTTCCTTGGCGCAATTATGAAAAATGATTAAAAGTAAGCTTTTCTAACAGAAGCAATGTTACATTAAGGAAAGCACTACTACTGCAACTAACCTCACATCCTCATCTCACAGGTGGCAAAGTTCTGAAAATGGTTCAGTGAAGGCATGCCATAAGAAGTAGGTATGGGAGGAGCAATTAAAGGTACAATGGTTTATGCAGTGTTGCAGATTAGAAGCACAGTACCAAAACTTGAACACTTGAGGTATTTTCACCTGAACTAAAACATTCAAATGTTTTTTACAAAATTAGTTACATTAAATATTTTAATTATTTTAAGCTAAATTTTGATAGAAAATAAAGATCATCATGGTTTAAAGAAATTAACAACTTATTACAAATGAATAACTTAAATCTTTTCAGTGACTTTTGAAATAAAAAATCCAATTGTAATAAAAGCAAGAAATTGAGTTGATTAAGTTAATCAATGGGAAAACGTATGGTTATGTATATAACTCCCATACCAAATTTGCTTGTAGTTGTGTCCTGGTTTGGGGTGGAGCAGAGCCACTTTCTGTTCAGTGAGAGGCTCTTGCTCACACTTATTGCTGTGGCAACCAGGGTCAGCTGACTTGGTTGTTTATCCCATGGAGGGGTTGCACCCATGGGGAGGAGTGGACAGGTCAGGTGACCCAAACTGACCAATAGGGTATTCCATCCCATCTGCCATGCTCAGTATAAAAGCTGAGGGATCAAAGGGGTCAGGTTGGCTCTTCTTCAATGACTGATGTCTGAGGAGGACCCTGTCAGCTCATCTGCCTTCAGTCCCCATCAGTGTGTTCTGGAACATTCCCAGTGCCTACCATTGACATCTCCCTGTGAGCTTGATATGGTTTTGTGTATATTTGTATATATTGTATCTATTTCATTATTTCCTTTCTATTTTATTATTAATATTTCATTAAAGTAGTTTAGTTTTTTTCTAAACTCTTAAATCTCTTGATCTCTCTTCTTCCTCTCCTTGGAGTGAGGAGTGGGGGAGAGCATCTGTTATCTTGTCATTGGCCAACCCAGCTCAAACCATGATAGTTTGATGCCTTGTTTTCCATAAGTCATAGGGGATCCACTTTGGAAAACAGACTCAGGCCAACAAAACCACTTTGCTTTTGTTTATAATCTACAGATAAAACTAATCATTTGTTATATATAAATTATTAAAAAAAGGCATTACTCTAGAAATACCATGTAGTAATTAAGCATAAAAAAATCTGATACATGAAGTTCTCCAGCAAACTGCAAACAATGTTTTAATACAAAATAACATGAAGCAGAACAATACCTTTTCTGCCAGGCTTCATTTCGCCTTCTTGATCCATCCAATATTCTCTAATATCAATTAAGACTTTGCCTTTAAAGTCACGAACACTGACATACCTCATTTTGCCAATCTGTCAAAACACATATAAGGATATCTTTTAGATATTTTACACATCACATAACAGCATTCACTTTCCCTAGCATTATCAGACTTGGAATATATGACATTGCACACTGCAGCTTATTTTAGACACCAGAGAAACAACTAGATCAAGAGCTTAATCCAGAGTAGTCAGTAGCCAAATGACACTAAAAATGGGTGAACGACTTAAAACTAGTTGAGAATTCGATGTTCAATGCAAAAGTGATTCTTCTATAATAAAAGATGTCCCTGTTCATTGCAGGAGGGGTGGACTAGATGACCTTTAAAGGTCCCTTCCAACCCAAACTATTCTATGATAAAAATATTTATATTCTTAACAAGCTTACCTCTTACAAAACACACTAATTTACTGTTTTCTGAAGTAAAATTTTGCCTCTATTATAACCATTTTTGTTAGAAGCAGTTGTAAGTAAACAGGGAAGAGGGAGGTCTACTCCCAAATCTAAATTTTAGTCCATTCCATATATACAGAAATCAAATTAGATATTCACATGAGATAAGCACAACTTCTAGAGGGTTGGTTCTCCCCCCCTTTTTTTCTGTTTCTAAACACAGTAAATACAGATGGAGAGGAGAATAAGCCACCAACTATCCCATGCCTGCTCCCAAGTCCTCATGGCACTTTATTGGAACTGTGGTTAAAAGACTACCGCACTGTACCAGATGTTCAAAAGAAAACAAAAACAAACAAACATCCAAATTCTTTAAGTTTACCAGCATGTAGCACAGTATGAAATGACTTCAGAATTTCATAATTTCACACCACAGTGGCTTAACTAAATTCTTTTTTCTTAGGACAAGAAAAAAAAATAAAGAGGGGGGAGGGAAGGGAAGAGACAACTAGCACACTGACACTACATATTTAGGCTTTATCAAATTTGGAAAAACTTGATAAAAAAACCTATTCATTCACATAAATTCAAAGTATAATGTGAATTTTGAGAATCAGAAATTAGATAATAAAAACACAATCAAACACAATTCATGTAAGAAATTTTTAGTATTCTGTATCCACCTCCTGGATACACTTTACAAAGTATAGAAAAAGAACACATTATGAAGTAAGCAATTTTAAAAATAGAATATTCCTTCCTGATAAAACATTATTTTAGGTCTCAACTTCCTTAATTTATGCATCTTGCACTTTGACATAATTTAATGGAGGGCGAAACACATCTTACTAGCATTAAGTCTGACCAGAAAGCATGAACAACTCCCCAAAGTCATCCACAGGTGTTTAAGTCATAAAAGCTGTTATTTCAATATATATAGAATCATAGAACCGCCTAGGTTGGAAGGGACCTTTCAGATCATCTAGTCCAACCATCGACCTAACACTGACAAAAACCATCACTAAACTATATCTCTAAGCACTATGTCTACCCATCTTTTAAATACCTCCAGGGATGGTGCCTCAACCACTTCCCTGGACAGCCTGTTCCAATGCTTAGTCTAAACCTCCCCTGGCACAACTTGAGGCAGTTTCCTCTTCTCCTATTGCCTGTTACTTGGGAGAAGACACCAATCCCCACCTCTCTACAACCTCCTTTCAGGCAGTTGTAGAGAGCGATAAGGTCTCCCCTCAGCCTCCTTTACTCCAGGCTAAGCCACCCCAGTTCCCTCAGCCACCCCTCATAAGACTTGTGCTCTAGACCCCTCACCAGCTCCGTTGCCCTTCTCTGGACACGCTCCAGCACCTCAATGTCTTTCTTGTAGCGTGGGGCCCAAAACTGGACACAGTACTCGAGGTGCGGCCTCACCAGTGCCGAATACAAAGGGGCGATCACTTCCCTAGTCCTGCTCACCACACTATTCCTGATACAGGCCAGAATGCTGTTGGCCGCCTTGGCCACCTGGGCACACTGCTGGCTCATATTCAGCTGGCAGTCAACCAACATCCCCAGGTCCTTTTTGCCAGGCAGCTTTCCAGCCACTCTTCCCCAAGCCTGTAGCGCTGCATGGCAGGACCCGGCACTTGGCCTTGTCGAATCTCATACAGTTGGCCTCGGCCCATCGATCCAGCTTGTCCAGATCCCTCTGTGGAGCCATCCTACCCTCAAGCAGGTTGACACTCCCACCCAACTTGGTGTCATCTGCAAACTTACTGAGGGTGCACTCGATCCCCTCCTCCAGATCACTGATGAATATATTAAAGAGAACCAGCTCCAATACCGAGCCCTGGGGAACACCACTCGTGACCGGCCACCAACTGGATTGAACTCCATTCACCACCACTCTCTGGGTCCGGCCCTCCAGCCAGTTTTTAACCCAGCAAAGAGTACTCCCATCGAAGCCATGGGCAGCCAGTTTCTCCATGAGGATGCTGTGGGAAACTGTATCAAAGGCCTTACTAAAGTCCAGGTAAACAACATCCACAGCCTTTGCCTCGTCCACCAAGCGGGTCACCCTGTCATAGAAGGAGATCAGGTTTGTCAAGCAGGACCTGCCTTTCATGAACCCATGCTGACTGGGCCTGGTCGTCCTTCATGTGCCACATAATGGCACTCAGGATTGATTACCTGTTCCATAACCTTCCCAGGCACCGAGGTCAGGCTGACAGGCCTGTAGTTCCCCGGATCCTCCTTCCGGCCCTTCTTGTGGATGGGTGTCACATTTGCTAGACACCAGTCAACTGGGACCTCCCCGGCTTGCCAGGACTGCTGGTAAGTGATGGAAAGTGGCTTGGTGAGCACTTCTGCCAGCTCCCTCAGTACCCTCGGGTGGATCCCATCTGGCCCCATAGACTTGTGTATGTCCAGGTGTTGGAGCAGGTCCCTCACCATCTCCCTTTGGACTACAGGGGCTTCTGCTCCCTGCCCCTATCTGCTAGCTCAGGGGTCTGGGTACTCAGGGAACAACCGACTCTACTACTAAAGACCGAGGCAAAGGCGGCATTAAGTACCTCAGCCTTCTCCTCATCCTTTGTCACCATGTTACCGCCTTCATCTGATAAGGGATGGAGATTCTCCCGAGTCCTCCTTTTATTACTAATGTATTTATAGAAACTTTTCTTATTGTTCTTAACATCCAAAGCCAGGTTAAGTTCTAGTTGGGCTTTGACCTTTCTAATTTTCTCCCTACATAGCCTCACAACATCTTTGTAGTCTTCCTGAGTGGCCTGCCCCTTCTTCCAAAGGCCATAAACTCTCCTTTTTTCCCCCCTGAGTTGTATCCATCTCTCTCTGTTCAGCCAGGCCGGTCTTTTTCCCCCCGACAGCTCATTTTATGGCCCGTGGGGACAGCCTGCTCCTGCACCCTTAAGACTTCCTTCTTGAAAATCTTCCAGCCTTTCTGGACTCCTTTGCCCTTCAGGACTGTCTCCCAAGGGACTCTGTCAACCAGGCTCCTGAAAAGACCAGTCTGCCCTCCGGAAGTCCATGGCAGCAGTTCTGCTGACCCCCCTCCTTGCTTCTCTGAGAATTGAAAACTATCATTTCATGGTCACTATGCCCAAGACGGCCTCCAACTGTCACATCCCCCACAAGTCCTTCTCTGTTCACAAACAACAGGTCCAGCAGGGCTCCTTCCCTAGTTGGTTCCCTCACCAGCTGTGTCAGGAAGTTATCCTCAACACACTCCAGGAACCTCCTAGACTGTTCCCTCTCAGCTGTATTGTGTTCCCAGCTGATATCTGGTAGGTTGAAGTCTCCCACCAGGACAAGGGCCAGCCACATAAACAAGTATGCTTTATGTTTGCTTAAAGTAATTTTTCTTCTTATGCAGATCATGCTAAATTAACTCTAAAGTTTATTTTAAAACAATTGGGACATCTTTAGATACCATAAGCCTGGAGCAGTTGTTTTCCTATTTCAAAGCATCCTTTAATATGAAAAAGTTTATAAGATAGTATTTTGTGACTGATTTATTAAATACTTTCACAGTACTACAAATTTAACACTCAAAAATAAGGTATCATGTCACAGTAGCCAAGTTCTTTCAGACCAAACTTGGTACCATGCCCAAGTCCATCAGCACTGCTGGCAAAGGATATCCTAAATAGCCTACATGAACAACATGTCTTGGTTTTACCCTATAACTCTTCAGTGACTTTTAAGGTCACCTCTAAAACCAGCTTCAAGTAATAGTACTCCATAATATCTTTTTCCCCCAGGTCTATCAAAGAATATTAGTTCATTGCCAAGTAATTCCAGATTTTCTCTAAGAAATAAAATCTGATACAATATAGCAGATTATAGCTGCAAATACAGTGAAAGGGTTTAGGATTTGACTATTAAAGATAAGACTACATGTCTTAATTCAACTACAGTAAGGCGAGGGGAAATGAAATAAAACAAAGTACACATTTACTCAGTAAGTCTACCTTAAATATAAACAAATCCATATGAAAATGATGAAGTTAAGTTAGGTTTTACACCACTGTCTAGATTTCAGTTGAATGCTCACATTAAATTTTGAATGTTTAGTTGAACTCTATGCAAAACAGTTGCCACTGCTAAAAGCTTTAAATAGGCTTCTAAAGTACAGTTTAAAAACCTCAACCAAAATCTAGATTTATTTAAGTAAATTGATGCTTCTTGAAGTTCAGTTAGCTGCAGTTCTGGCATTGAGTCATTTCTGAACAATTCTTTGTTCATGCAGCAGCTGATAGTCTTAGAATAATTTCACTGATCTAAGACAGCTTTGTAACTGCATTAGTGTTCCAAGGGCTGTACTGATTTATAGCAGGGTAGTTACTGCAGGTTCAACCTTCGTAGACAAGTTCACATGCTTTTTATTGAACGTCACAGCTCCTTAGCTATACTATTCTATTGAATTAAATAAATCAGAAGACATTAAAAACATTATTTCCAGGTTTCCATTTGTGGGAAAGCAACAGAAGATCGGCAAGGAGGATTGTAAATACACTCAAGGGACTTGTACCTGGGGTACTGGAAAACACATATATCACACTAATCGTTGTTCAGTCTTATGTGCTTGCAAGTAGAACATCTGCCCTTAGATAACAGAAGTCTGAGGTGGATTCAGGGACACCTTATCTAGCCACTTGAGAATCCTGGCCTGTTGTTGAAGAAGATCAAAGCACGGTGGGAAAATTAGGCCTGCTTGAACCCTTTAAATACCAGCAAGAACAGGGAGTCTGCGTGCACTCTTGCTAACAAGGACTCTCTCTCACTCTGCAGTGCCTGCATCCCCTGCTTGCGTGCCTCTACCTGGGTGTTGCTTCAGAGATTCCCCAGTCTGTGAGGTATCGAGACTAAACTTGTTCTTTGCCTTTCATCCGTGGTTTTGTGGTTGTTCCTGCATCCTGCCTGCATCATCTCACACACTATTTAACTGTGTCTAGGTTTCTTTCACAGCTATGCAACTGACTTCCTATACGAGTTTCAGTAACCACCACCTTCACCATTTTTTCTCCTATTTCCAGTTTGCCTTGATTAAACTGTATACACGCTGTGGAAGCAGAAACAGCAAAAAAAGCATCCTTCTTTCTTAGGTAATAACTATATGTATAGCATTAGAAGAAGCACAATAAGCTAATATAAACTCCTAGAATAGTGAGTCCTGTAAACAGCTGAGATCTGCAACACAGCAAATTGGTTTAGCACATTAATTCTGAAACTTAGGTGGTCACTGATGCATTTCACTATCAATCACCTTCCAGAGCATCACAAACCTATATATTTATCTACTTTCAGAAGCCTGTGATAGGTAAAGACATTACACTGGGAAACTGAAGAACTTATTTCTCACAAGTCAAAAAGCAAATTCAACTCAAACTTAAAAAAAAGGGGGGGGGGGCCCCAACAACAACAGGCAAACTACTTTTGAAGTAACAATTTCTGTGAAATGCCTGATCACGTCATGTGGTTTCACTCTGGATAGTCATTAATACTGTATCTTGACAGCACTAACAAACCTTATCCAATGCAGGCATAGGTAGATGACAGGATTTGTCAAACTAATCAAAGCACATGATGTAGAACTCACATTGGCTCGAAGCCACAGACAGAAATCTAATGTATCAACACTAAACCCTTCCACATTAATATGAATAATACTTGTCCTTAGGGCCTCTAGTAATACATCGTAAATGGGAGTAAGATAAATTTCCACACCCCGATTGCACCCAAAGCCTTTAACAAATTCCAAACCATACTAGGCTACCTATAAAACCTAAAAAGGCCAAGACATGTAAATAAAATACACTTGGTCTCTTATACTATTAAGAGAGATGGGGAGGGACTCTTTATAGAATCATAGAATCTTCATGGTTGGAAAGGACCTTTGAGATCGAGTCCAACCATACACACACAAAAAAAACCCCCTACAATCTCTGTCACTAGACCATGCCCTGAAGCACCAAATCTAGACGTTTCTTAAATACCTCTAGGGATGGTGACTCAACCACCTCCCTGGGCAGGCTGTTCCAGTGCCTGACCACTCTTTCCGTAAAGTAATTCTTCCTAATACCTCATCTAAACCTCCCCTGCCACAACTTCAGACCATTTCCTCTGGTCCTGTCATTAGTCACCTGGGAGAAGAGGCCAACACCCACCTCTCTACAACCTCCTTTCAGGTAGTTGTAGAGGGCAATGAGGTCTCCCCTCAGCCTCCTCCAAACTAAACGTGCCCAGTTCCCTCAGCCTCTCCTCATATGGCTTGGTAGCTCTCCTCTGGACCCACTCCAGCACTTCAGTGTCCCTCTTGTACAGAGGGGCCCGGAACTGAACACAGCACTCGAGGTGAGGCCTCACCAGTGCCGAGTACGGAGGCACCATCACTTCCCTACTCCTGCTGGCCACGCTATTCCTGATACAAGCCAGGATGCTGTTGGCCTTCTTGGCCACCTGGGCACGCTGCTGGCTCATGTTAAGCTGGCCGTCCACCAGCACCCCCAGGTCCTTTTCTGCTGGGCAGCTTTCTAGCCACTCTTCCCCAAGCTTGTAGCGTTGCTTGGGGTGGTTGTGACCGAAATGCAGGACCCGGCACTTGGCCTTATTAAACCTCATACAATTGGCCTTGGCCCATCAATCCAGCCTGTCCAGGTCCCTCTGTAGAGCCTTCCTACCCTCAAGCAGATCAACACTCCCACCTAGTTTGGCGCCATCTGCACTCAATCCCCTCATCCAGATCATTCATAAAGATATTAAACAAAACTGGCCCCAAAACTGAGCCCCGAGGGACCCCACTGGTGACCAGCCGCCAAGAGGATTTCACCCCATTAATCACAACTCTCTGGGCAGGGCCATCCAGCCAGTTTTTAACCCAGCGAAGAGTACACTTGTCTATGCCATGATTCGCCAGCTTCTCCAGGGGAATGCTGTGGGGGACGGTGTCAAAGGCCTTACCAAAGTCCAGAGAGACAACGTCCACAGCCTTCCCCGCGTCCAGAAGGCGGGTCACATGGTCATAGAAAGAGATCAGGTTGGTTAAGCAGGACCTCCCTTTCCTAAACCCATGCTGGCTGGCCCTGATCCCTTGGCTGCCCTGCACTTGCCGTGAGAGCTCACTCAAGATGATCCTCTCCATGATCTTTCCTGGTACCAAGGCCCCATAGACTTATGTGCGTCTAGGTGCAGAGGCAGATCATTGACTACTTCCTCCTGGATTATGGGTGGGTTGTTCTGCTCTCCATCCTTATCTTCCAGCTCAGGAGGCTGAACACCCTGGGGATAGCTGGTCTGACTACTGAAGACGGAGGCAAAGAAGGCATTAAGTATCTCAGCCTTCTCCTCGTCCTTGGTTGCAACTTCCCCCCCCCAACACCACATCCAGTAAGGGATGGAGATTCTCCCTGGCTCTCTTTTTGTTGATGTATTTATAGAAACTTTTTTTGTTGTCCTTAATGTTAGTGGCCAAGTTGAGCTCCAGCTGACCTTTTGCCTTCCTAATTTTCTCTCTGTATAACCAGTTATGAGGGAGTGTAGCGATAGGACAAGGGGTAACAGTTTTAAACTGAAAGAGGGGAGATTCAGGTGAGATATTAGGAAGAAACTTGTTACTGTGAGGGTGGTGAGACACTGGAACAGGTTGCCCAGGGAAGTTGTGGATGCCCCATCCCTGGGGGTGTTCAAGGCTGGATGGGACTTTGAGCAACCTGGTCTAGTGGGAGGTGTCCCTGCCCAGGGCAGGGGGGTTGGAACTAGATGATCTTTAAGGTCCCTTCCAACTCTAACCATTCTATGATTCTACTGAATTAATTCCCTTCTAGTTACAATTATTCTATTCTTCATAATTAGTTTCAAGAATACCATTACACCAACATTAGTTTCAAACAAAACTAATAAAATGTAGTTCTTTATGAAAATGCTGAATATTCTGATTACAGCAGTCACAATGAGCTCAATATTAAGGGAAGCTGTATACTTTAAGAACGCAGTCCAAAGGTGTAGAACCTCAAACCACTAAGTTTGCTGCCACTCCCACACACAATACAGATGCCACAGAACTTCTGACTATCCTATGAATGCTTTACAGCCCGATTTCCATCAATTGAAGCCACACTTGTAAGTTATACTGCAAAGTCACTTGCACAGAGATCATTTTACTATCATGGGGAAGCAGAAAGGAGAGTTTCTAGTATTACTAATAGTCCTAGACCAAACAAAACCATACCTAAAAAATTTAACCCACAAATCTTCTAGCATGCTCTCCTGGGTGGGGTGGGAGAGAGGGGAAGTATCCTCAGACCTACAGTGCTATTTCTACACTGAAACAGTTGCATCTTAGTTAACACACACAAGCTGATGTAGCCTGAAAAAAAAAAACACCCACAACGTTTCACATAACACAGTAAGCAATCTAAGAAAGTTTTGTTGTTCAGTAACTAGAAGGCAGACAGAGACTAAGGAACACTGATGGTTTAGATCAAGGTTATACTGAAATATTTTTTCTGTATTATACTCAACACTAGAAAAATCCTGCTCTTAACAGACTAATATGAGTCCTCTACTGTCTGTTTTTAGTAACTTTTTATTATCTTGGGTCAAAAAAGTTGAAATAAATCAGAGCACAAAAATACTTTGCTTTTATTTGAAAGGGGGGTTAGGTTTTTTTGTTGGGTTGTTTGCTTTGGGATTTTTTTTTTTTGTACATCAGGAGAGCATTACAAGTTTTAACCGTTTTCCCCAAGGCTGGAATTTCTATTACAAACATAGCATAAAGAGCCTATACGTAGGTATTTTGTGGTGGGTTTTTTTTTTTAATTCTAACTGCAGTTCACCTCATTAGGTATAGAAGATACTATCTCATTTTTCTTACATAGATCAAAGCATTCCCCAACAGAACTAAAAATATTATATTCTTCCTTCAACAGCAAAGTCCAGGCATTGATGTCCAGTGTCTTAAACTGAAGCTCCCTCTTCAACTACACATGAAGAGGAAAGTGAGAACTGATACATTAAAAATAACTGTCCTATATTACAGTATCAGTTAAGCAGGTCTTCTCTCTAGAAGTTGGGGTTTTTTTGACATATTACTTTGCACAGCTACAGCACAAAACCATCTTTTGCCTTACTCAGTGTTGGGACCATCTTATTAGGCACCCCTACCATACCCTTTCACAAACTTAAGAATCAAAGTCTTTAAGAATTTAAGTTCCTTTCCTGTCCCCTGCCCCTTTCAAGCCAGCCAACCACATTCACAGACATTTATTAAATCTTAATCCACGCCCCTAAAACAGGTAATTCTGAGCTACATATATTCTTGCACAGCTTTCAGCGCACATTGCTACTGCCTCGGCTAACCCTGGGAACTGCAATACCCTGAATTCATAAATGCTTCTTGCTACTGAAAAATGTACATTCATCCCATCTTAAAAATAAGGACAAATTGCTAACTTTTTGGATGTTCAGCAAGAAAAACCTGCATCATAAAGGAACGAGCAAAACTTATTCTAAGACACTATCTTATAAAACGGAAGCCAAGATGCCTTTGACCTAGTTAAATAGGAACAAAGAGTCCATACTTTGGTTTCCAAGAACCTTTCTTTCAAGAGCCCTGATTAAAAAACATTTCCATGTAGAGACTGTCCTGATCTAATATTTACAGTATACTTATGGCTAGTGCTGTATTTACAGACAAAATGACTACCCAGAGAGTTACCATGGGCAAAGACAGGAGGGTTAGAATCAATTGCCACAACTCCAATTCTTTTACTCTGCTGAAACCTGACAACACTTTTTCAGAGCATGTCATCTGCATGCTAGCATTGTAACCCCTTTGGCCAAGGCTTCAGGAGACCAAGCACTATTCTGTCAAGATAGTCAGATTGCCTCATAACATTTATACTGAATATAATGTAAATTGTTACCTTAACCAGGCTCTAAGAGTCAACAATTTTACCTGAAACATATTCTCATCTCTGTTACCGCTTTGCTTAGAAGAAGCTGAACCTTTTGAACTTTCACCAGTCTTTTGTTTCTTTACAGGCTTTTCCAGAGCTGCTTGCTTTTTTCGCTTTGCCTTGGAGCAAGAATAAAAATAAAAAAAAAAAAAAAGAAACGCATGAACCACAACTCATTTTCCAAGTTACAAAAAAGTTTACGTTAGAGGTCATAAACTACTACTATGCAATACACATTATCACCTTCCTTCTGTGAAGGCAGGAATCCAATACTGTACACATTTAGAATGGAATTTTTAAAATAAGTCAATCTTCAAATGAACCTATTTCTGTTCCCAGTGAAGTTTACCATAATATTTTGGCTATAAAGAGAACCAAATTAGATCAAAGTACATTTCAAAAAGCCTACTCTTTTTTGCACAGTAATACTGTCGGTCCAGTAGTTTCAATTAAAATTTTAAAGTCTGATGGAAGTTTCACCTTCCTTTCCACCGAGTGCAATGAAAAATACAGAACAGCTAACAACTCTTCTAAAAAAGAAAAAATAATAGATGAGATAATGAAGAAGTGATCTAGAAATCAAATCCAACAGAGGAGGTTGGTTTGTTTGGGTTTGAGATTTTTTTTTTGTTTTAAATCAGAGTCCAATCTCTGTCCATAGCATGATAAACTAAACACTTTTTAAAACACTCAGACGATATCACCTGTAAATCAGATTACTTTGCTAGCAGATACTACAAAGTTACTATTTCTGCTAATGGTCATATAGTATGCCTGCCCTAAGGAAAGGGTAATACAAGGATACCAAAAATTTGTCTCACCTGCTAGAATCATATTGTAGATAACTGCTTTTAAAGACAAACAGTTCCAACAAATATGGAAGGTTATCATAGAAAAAAAAACCTTACCGCCCACTGAAGCAGACTGTTACACTATGTCTTTTCAGGAATACACTTCCCTAACAACAACAACAAAAAAAATCACCCTGACCATTTTCTCTTATATTAAGATTTGACAAAACACCTAATTTGCTAAGTGCAACCAAGTCACATTTGAACCAATTCAGTAAAGATGACAGAGTCTCTTTGCATACCGCACTGGAAGATCTGATGTCCGCATTACCACCTAGCATTTCTTAAAAAGGTAAATTCACTGTTGTATTGAGGTTTTGTTCGTAACGACTGGTACATCTATACAAACTTATAAATCAACTAACTATTAAAAATAAAGGAGAACATTAAATTTATGCATTTAAAACAGTTAATGTTAAAATTATCAACTTAAAGACATTCCAGTTGGCTCAGCTTTTAAGTGAGAAACTAGCAGATGGTATTACAGTAAATGTAAGAATATGAAACATAGAAAAAGAACATGCAGAACAAGATAAGCAAGTGGCACATGGATGACGTACATGGCAAGTGGAGGTTTTTGTTTTGGACTTGCAAATAATCCAGATACCAAAATGCGGAGGGAGGTGTCCTCAAAATTAGTCCAAATTCTTGCCACCAGGGGCAGCTTATACAGAAGCCTTCTATCACTTGCCACAAAGCAGCAAAGAATTCCAGGAAGCTTGTGGCTAGATATACCATACGAAAAATCCCAAAGAAAAAAGTTTACTGCAAAGCAAAAAGCATCCACCTAAAACCTAATCTTGGGGGGTGGGTTTTGTTTTGTTATTTTGGGGTTGGGAGGGGTGTTTTGAGTTTGTTTGGCTTTTTTAAGTGTCTGATAAATGGAATGACATGCATTTTGTGACATAACGCTCACCTAATTCCTTAACCTCAATCTGAAACATAAGAGTTAATACAGTAGCTATAAACTGCATATAACGTTCACCTTTTTGTCAACTTCACTGTCTGAATCACTGGCAGACGAACTTGAAGACACAAGTTCCTTTGACTTAGGCATTCTAGGACGAGAAAGATAACATGAGAACACTATATAACGAACATGCACAATTATGGCTAGAAAGCCATCTTCAAACCTGTTTGTAAAGGCTCATCTCATTCAAAACCCTTCTAAAGACTCTCCTGCCTTTTCATATAAGCTTCAATACATGCTGTAGATGTGATCTCAAACATCCTTCCCTCTTATATCTCTTCCCCTTTTTGCTGCAATTGCCTTAAATGCAGCGTCTTAGATTTTGAACTGTTTACAAAGAGACAGTTTCTCACCAGCTTCATATACCCCCAAGTATGGTAGAAATCATAATGTAAAAAATACAATACAACACTGTCCTCCAGTTGAATTCTCAATAATACATCCATAAATATAAATGATTAAGGCCCTAGCATTATCTATATTCTTACATGGGCATTTCGCCTAGTCGAATTTGCAAGCAACAACTGCGTAATTGTCATATGTGAAGCTAAAGTTCCCATCAATAATACAAAAGTCTGAAAAAACATCTTAGTTACAGTCAACTACAGTATTGCAATTAATATTTCCACTCCAGCTTTACCACGTGAGTCACTAGAGTCTATTCATTTGCCAGGCAAGCAAACATTCAACTTTCCTTGAATGCATGCTGCCAGGTGTGCTTCTACATCTCTCTAGTATGCAAGCATGTGGTTCAACTACTATATCTAACATCTTGCCTGCTACTAGAAACTCTTTGAAACAAATAAATCGCTCACTTGTTCTTTCAGAATAAAAATAAGCATCACAGGGAGAAACCGTATGAAATAAACTACAGCTAGAAAAGGCTAATAAAAGATTAAAGAAGCATATTTAAGGAAAGGAAAAAGGAATAGCAGTGTTTTCAAACTAGCAATGAAATAAACCATGTACAGAGGAAACAGACTGAATAATGATAATTGATCAAAGTGGTTCTAAAGTAGGGCAAATTCTAACATAATAGTTTGGAGCACAACAATGGAAGCTGCAGCACAGAAAATGGTACAGGGTATGGGAAGCACACGTAAGCCACGCTGCAGGATGGTGTCAGAGGAAAGCTAAAACGGGACAGTGCAAAAATAAGCACAGCAATGACATGAAATCGAGAAGCCGAACAAGAACAGTCGGGGGGGGGGGG
>VZUD01003138.1:35639-51066 GCA_013401065.1 Cepphus grylle
CAGCACACCAGCAGAGGATAATCACAGAGTCCGCATCAGGATGAGGGAGTAACAATATGGAGGAAGGTGGGGACGGAAACCGGAGGAAAAAGAAATAGGGAGTGGTGGGTGCCCCTCGAGAGAAGGATACACCGAAGAACCGGAGAGAGCGAGGGTGGAATGAGATGGGCCAAGCGAGGACGACGGAAAGGAAGACAAGCGAGTACGAGCTAGGAACACCAGGTAGGCGGATCCCAGCCGCCATTTTCCTCCTCTCTTCCTCTTTTCTACGGCTTGTGTTGCTCCCCAGGGGAAAAGGAGCGAGGGCCTGATGGGGGGCGCGGGCAAGGATGCCCAGGTCCTTCCGGGGCAGGGTGGCAGCAAGAGAAGTGCAGGCTACCGGCGGCGAAGGAAAGACAACACCAAAAAAAAAAAAAAAAAGGCCAGGAGTCGTCAGCGGGCAGGGTCAAATTGCGGCGTGGGGGGAACGGAGCCGGGCGGTTCCCCACGACCATTATTTCCCCTCACTCAAGTCCTCTTTGCCCCCCTCCCCTCAACATGGCAACGGCTCCTCAGCAGCGGCTCCTCCTCCCGACACAGGCCCGCTCCACGGCAGAGCATTCCTCCCGCAGGGTACAACAGGAACTCGAGGAAAAGGGGAAGCCTCACCACACGGTTACCCAGCACACTTCTCCTGCGACAGGCCAGAAGGTGCCAAGCCCCCAACAGCTAGGGACGGGGGGTGGAAAAAACAGCAACAGCCTCAACTGAACACGAACTGAAACCCCAGTACTCACGTCCTACTTCGCACACGGCTCCTCTACACCACGAAAGAAGCAGAAGTGACGCATCGCGGAATCCGCGCCCACGTGGGAGGGGGTGAGGGGAGGTGATTAAAGGGGACGCGTCCCTTTATTACTCGTTGTTACCTCCCTCCCTCCGGCTAGGGCAGCAGCAAAAAAAAAAGTCTTATACGGGGCTAGTCCCCGTATCCGCCGCTTCGCACCAATCAAGGGAGGCTTGTGGGGCTGACGGCAGGGCCCTGCTCGCAGCCCAGCCTGGAGCCGGGCCTCATCGGGACTACAGCTCTGCTGAGGGGGGGCGCTGCCGAGGCCGGGCCTTCGCCAACTGCCTGCCCTCCGCTGAGAGGGGGCGGGGAGTAGAGCCCTTAATATCTAAAAGGAGCCCTTAAAAAAATAAATCTGTAAATCGTTGTTTTCTTTTGCACGCTGCAGCGGTTCCTCGATCTCGTTTAGAGCCGCCCCACCAGCAGCCGTGCCCGAGGGAAGAAGAGGAAACGCTATGAGGTGGTGTAGCTGTGTTGACTTTGCATACTGAAGACGCAGGACCTAGGGCGCTGTTCAGGAAAGTACGGGTTCCCCTTTCTTTCACCGGGTGACGCGTTTTGTTTTCTTCCTGACGGGCTTTGCGTTTGGGCGGCGTGTGAGCTTTATGGCTCCCGTCTTGGCAGTCACCTTGGGTCAAGTGCAGGTCTGAAGCGCTGGGGATAGAAGGTTAAAAAAAAATAATCTCATCTTCTATTCTAAGCACTTTTTTAAATCCCTCCAAGAAAAAAAAAAAAAACCTTGAAAATATAATCTTGCCCATTTCTGTAGCATGTTTACACCAGAACACTGCATCATAAGTGCCCTGCTGATGCTGTTTCCTGAGTCAGGATTTGAAGGGCAGTAGGTTTAGTTCATCTAAACAAGTATGCAACAGTTTCTGAAATAAACCAATATGATACCTCTTTGGAGGGTCCCCTGCCCTCATTTTTGTGAAAGGAAAAGACTTTTAGCAGCCTTTCCAGACTGCAATAGGCCAAGCATGCTGTTGGAGCATAAGTGGTTTCACATTCTGTCTTCCTGTATTAGATATTTGTGCCTGTACTTTCTTTCAGTTTATGATGAGATTTATTAACATTAAAGTATTATCGTAGTCAATACAACTTCACACAAAACTAGTGCAGCCTGTCATTGTTTGTTTATCACTGGGTCACTAGGTCATGTTGTTGTGCTGTAAGCCTGGCAGGATGCAAATGCTTCAGATAGATACCCATTATCAGTTTAGTTTAGTCCTTTTCTCATTGTTATTACCTCCAGACCTGTGCTTTTGCTACCATGACAATGCAAGCTTTTTATAAAAAGTGTAAACAAACTATCAGGAAGTGGACTCTAGTCCCAATCCTAGCTTCCAGATAAAGCTATTGTTGGTACATATGGTAGTGGGGTGGTGGGTGATCAGCCTCTGCAGTTCCAAGATCAAACACCTTTTAATAAAGTGTTTAAAAATCAAAAGTCTTGGGCTTTCTAAATTCCATGGGCCAGGAAGATAAACATCATATTTGAGATGGGGGATGATCGACAAAAGTCAGCATGAGAGGCTGCGAGTCCTAAACAGTTTCTGAAAAAATACTTATGGGAGGTGGGATAAAAGGTTTTTAGAAGGGTTCCATGAGGTCTGCACAGTCCTCACTATGAATTGAGGTAAACTGGATCTGAGTATGACCCTTTTTCACTTTAGTAGCAGGAAAACAGGAATTTAATACCAGAAATTAAAACTACCCTCTTTTAACTAATTCTTGGAAATTGGCTGTTTCATAATGTTCTTATCTTGCAAAACAAAAAGAAAAATAGAAAAATATACAGTTCTTACTACATGCATGGCTTTTGGAAAATAAAACTATGGTTGTTTACATGGAATCAAAGCACAGTAAATCTTATGTATGTAAATATAGTAATTAGTAGTTGTTATTATCACCGAAATCGGGAATGAACTTCTTAACACCAATGTAGTCTTAAGAAGCAGGCATTCTTTTATTTGGTGCCAGTGACATGGGGGATCTCTCCACCTAACATGTCCACTGAATGCAAGATTCACAGAGACTTATATCCATGCAGAATATGCATGGTCATTACATTTCCCAGCACTCATCTCCATATTCATTACATTTCCAGAACTCATCTCCATATTCACATCACCTTGGCACATGCGCATTAAGTCTGTTAGGGGCTTCATGGTAGGTTTTGGGTGGTTCCTAGTGGTGTTCGGTGGCTGGTTTGAGCTGATAATAGAGGAATCTCTTTGTGTGGATTGGGGAAGATAAATGCAGAAGCTTTTGCAACTCCCCCATTTATTTTGCAAGCTTGTTATCGGTCCCTCCGGTCTCTTTGAGGATGTGGTATTCTTCGCTGCTTGTTCTTCACAAGGAGTTACATTTACCTATTTACCAGACTCTCTGTCCCTGGCTGTAACACTACCACTGTGCAAATATCAAGCTTGTCAAGCCACATAATTGTGGAAGATGAACAGATGATCTCTTAATGCTTAACTCCAAAAAAAAACCCAATAACAAACCAACCTATTCCACACAAGATAGTATCCACATATGGAATATTAATTTGAAAAAAACCATAGGTATTCTTTTCAAAGCTTTTACTTTTCATATTAGAATAGTAATGGCAGTTCAGGTCTTTGTAATCTCTATCTGCTTTGTTTTCTTATAGGTCAATACCTGGTACACAAAGAACGCTAAGGTTTCAGGAGCATCACATTCAAATCAACACTTCTTTATGCATTTTAATCAAGTCCTCAGCCTTGAAATAAATCAAAATGGCTAAAAGAAAGAAATTTTTTTGATAGATCTTAATGAGTTAACCTCTCCCACCTGCAGTGTTTCGGCCAAAGCAACCACCAAGTTTATTTTTACAGCTGAATTCCCAAATAACAGGTCAGGGAGGGAAGGGAGCTTTTGCTAGTGTTGTCCCAAATCCGGGTTCTTTTAACCGGGTATGCAAGAAGCCAATATACACACAGAGGTGAGATATTTATTTCATTTCTGTGCAGAGATGAGTGCTAGGTGGTTCATCCACAAAGCTAGCACACCCGGTAAGCTCAGAATTAAGTATTTATACCTTTTAAGTAACAGTTAAGCACAGTTATCAGTACTTTCTACAGTTACGCTTAGCCATCTTTGTTCTCATTGGTTCTTGCTGTGTCTCTTTTCTACTTAAAGTCACAGCGCCCTCTCTTTTTACTATGTATGCTCTGTGAGGAGAGGGCTTTTGTTAGGGGGCTCTCCCTACCTGAGGGCAGGTTTTTTACTATGTTAATTAGGATAGTTAACTACTTCTTATTATTAGGATAGTGACTTCTTCTTTGGCCTTGTTAGCAGTTCTGTTCTCCTTGAGCTTATTTTGGTATTCCCTTATTTTGGCTAATTTATGGTAGCCTCCTCTTCTTTCTCCAGAGCCACATCTTGCTAACTATTTATAGTGGTTAATTGTACCCTTTACTCCTAGTATTTCTCTAACGCTAGGACTGCGGATTTCATGTTATGTTTTTCTGTAATTATGGATTTCTTTTACAAACTATTCTGGTAGTTGAGTTTAGTGTCTGTTTGAGCTTTTTGGTAAATTACTCTTACTATATTTTATTCTGTTTAAAAAGAAGAAAGAAGATACTAAGAAAAGATGCTGTCTTTAGAAAAGTGGGGAAGGAGCCTTAATTTTCCAAGGTAAATTTTTTCTGTTACCTTCTGAGTCATCTATCCACCCAAGGGTTTACTTTCTGAGCTCTTAAAATAGGTTTTTGTAATGTGTTTGTTCCTTCATCAGATACTTTCCTTCTGTAGCTACCTTAAAAGGACTTAAATTCTTCTAGTTACAGCCTGATTGCCTCATTTCATATCACACGTCTTTGTCTGAGAATAATGTTGCAGTATTAGCTTTTTCTTCAAAGAGAAACTTTAGCATACAGATTTGAATGGGAATGCTGAAAAATACAAGTTCATGCTTCTGATCACATAGCAATTATTAACTGCAGTTGTTGATTCCTCTTGTTACAAATAGTAGAGCTGGTAGGAAACACTTTGGGGCAGGCAGAATGAGGGATAGCTCTTTAAGATAAAGTTTTAGTATTCAGTGCTTACTATTTTAAAAGTGAACAAATTGGCTGAGTAAGGGAAGGTTAGCCTATAATACAGACACTAATTTTATTAGAGTGTCATGAAAGAAAGTGTAAGGGATATTGCTAGGCAATATTTTTGTTTGTGTGTTGTAACTGGTTCATTTACCATGTGTGTATGATGTGTAATTTGAGTTTGCATTAGCATTATTTCGTATTATGCTTGAGTGTTGGGACGTTGGAGTTTGGGGGTTTGTTTGGGTGTGTTTTTTCTGTTGCAATTTGGTATTATAAACACTGATAACTTCCATGTGTGATTTAATAAATTATTTTATTTTATTAACGCTTCTGTTGATGTGGTCACTGCTCAATGTCTATGTTGTCCCAAAACTCGTGGGATCGTTTACCTGGTGTGCAAGCTAATAACCCACAGAGTAGAACGTAATTAACATATTCATTGTTTATCAACTTTTTACTGGTGCTCATAATTCCTTATCTTGAAGCTGATTGGTGTAAAATGTCATCATCTTCAATTAAAGGTACAGTGTCTCTTAATTTTACTGCACAGGCTCAGTGGGTGAGGGTCTTCAAGCGGAGGTGGGTATCCTAACTTCTAGAGGAGTGCCTTTCATATTATAATTAGTCACGTTCACCTTAAGGACACAATTCACGTGGTATAGCCAAGTTTCTTGGGCAATCGGCCCACTGAAGTTTCTGAGGTTTTAGGTCTGGTTGTTCCTTCTATCCCATTGTCTTGTCAAGAATCATTTACCCAAATGATTTACAGAGTTACAATCATAGAGGTTTTGATATCAATTCCCCCCTTTGAGACTTGTCGAAGTCTTAATTTTTGGTAAGTCTCATTTGCATTATGCACAATCATTACATATGAATTCATTATTTGTTTAGTAACTAGACTCTTAAGACATCCAAACAATATACAAACAATTATTATGATCAGGATCAACGCTATTAAGTTTTGCAATAGGCTCTGCAACTGGTCTTATTTTTTCTAGTTGTCTGTCCAAATGTTCAGTAATACTTGGAATATGAACACAACACTTGTCATCATCTAATTTTAAATAACCACATACTCCGTGTTCACGTAACAATAGTAAATCTAAGGCCAAATGATTTTGAAGTGTCATCCTCAAAGTTGCTTGTAGTTGGATGTTTAAATTATGGAGGCCTACTCTAGTTGTGTTTTCCAAAGCTTCAATTTGTACTGTTAGATTGTGTAACCAGACACGATTTTGAAATTAAGTAATTTGGGGGCTAAAAATCGATTCTAATATATCTATATTATTTCTTTTGATTCTTTTTCTCCATAAAGGACATAACAAATTATATTGTGAATGCTAACGTTTTCTTGGTCCTTTTAGAGTTAATTGGGTGGACCAAGCTCCATCACTACTTACCCAAACAGTATGTCCCATAGGGAGTGTGACTTCTCATTCACAATTTATAGGTTTGTCTGTCGTTGTCGTCCCCATCCATGTATAAACATCCCAATCTTAGAGCTCTGGCAACTGGTCCTAACCTTTGGATCTCTGAAAAATTTGTAGATGTTTCCAATTGTAAGCTTTGGGGACCTCTACTCTGACCTCAGTAAGGTTTGCCAATAAGGTCATTCCTTTGGTTTTCCCTCATTGTTTGTTTCTTATCCAATCAATGCACCAAGGTGTAGGTTGCATATAATGCCATTTACCTTCGGCAGTTTTGCAGACTTTAGGAAGTTGGATTCCTCAAGGAAAATGATCACAAGGTTCTGACTTGGTGTTTGGGTATATCATTACCTAAGATCTGCCACTTACCTAGTCCAAATACTTTTTAAGCAGCCAACTTCGGCAGTGGCAGACATGCAGTTATTTGGCTAACACTGTGAATCTTACCAAATGACTGTATGAGTTGCAGAATCAAATGGCCATTGCAATGCCATTACGTTGCAAGATTAATACCACCACTATCCTGTGAGTCATCTTAGACTCTTTCTTCTACAAAAACTTTTGTGTGTCCTCTGGCTTTAGAGAATCTCAACTTGACAGCTCCTGTCCTTTCGGAAGTCTGTTGTTCTGATGTTGGGGCTTTCTTTACTCAGGTATGGTGAACAACCTGAATCTCCTGGTTGAAAATTATGTACAGACATGTCAAGGTTGTATGTTGGTTGAGATACCTGTGTAGGGATGACAGAACTCTGGAAAGAGATAACAGATAATTTTGCAATGTACCCTCCCCTTTAATATGTATTTGTTCTCTCTGGGTAACAATTTCATTAGTAGGATACGGTTTACCATACAGAATTTCAAATGGACTAACTCCCTCTTTTGTCTTTGGAGTAATTCTGATTCTCGTTAAAGCAATAGGTAATACTTCTATAATTACCGCTCTGGCCCGATTGGAGTGGCAAGGGAAAGCTTCAGGCCACCCTGAAAAGGTATCTACCAAAACCAGTAAATATTTAAATCTATTACTTTTAGGTAATTCAGAGAAATCTATTTGCCAGTGCTCTCCTGGGGTTATTCCTCTCTTAGCATTTCCTGCCAGTGGTTTTTGTTGAATTTTAGGATTGTTAGCGCTACAAAGATGACGTTTCTTCACAATAACATCCTCTGTAGTTTGCGTCTTTGGCCCTATTGCGTATTTTTTAACATAATTCACCATTGCATCAGCTCCCATATGGGTTGTTTCATGTAGATTTTTTTAAACAAGATTATGAAGCCCTTGGTTGTAACCAGGAGCTGGACAGTTGGTGTTATCCATTGTCCTTTTTCATCCTTAGTACTCTTTAAGGTTTCAGCCAATTTATTTTTGCTATCAGAATACTGTGAATTTTATTACTTGGTATCAACGCTCTGATGACTTGTCCTTGCAAAGCTGTTTTCTTTGCAGTTAGGTCAGCTTTCTGATTTCCTTGGGCAATTTCATTCCAGCCTCTTTGAGCTTTGCAGTGTATCACTGCTACTTCTTTTGGTTCTAGGACAGCCTGTAACAATTTTAAAATTTCTTGTTCATATTTAATAGGAGTTCCTTGTGAATTTAACAGTCCCCTTTCTTTCCAAATTGCTCCATGAGCATGGATCACTCCAAAAGCATATTTAGTCTTTGTCCTTTTCCAATTTCAAGGGCTTGAATCAAAGCAATAATTTCTGCTTTCTGAGCTGAAGTGTTACATGGACACTCGATATCCTGCAAGGCCCAAAAAGTTCAGTAGATCAATAATTGCCTATATATAAGTCTCTCTGCTATCATTTCCAATCAGAATATCATCAACATACTGTAGCAAAGTTATACCTTGGTTTTTACCTTGCCATCGTTCCAGTTCTTTAGCTAGTATGTTACCAAACAGTGTGGGACTTTTTAAATCCCTGTGGAAGCACTGTCTAACACAGTTGTACCTTTTTCCCAGTTGATGAATTTTCCCACTCAAAGGCAAACAGCTTCTGGCTTTCTTTATCTATCGGGATACAGAAGAAGGCATCTTTCAAATCTAATACTGTAAAAATGGGAGTGTTATATTCAGAATGACATTCCCGCAATAGTCTGTATTACAGAAAAATATTAATGATTCTAATCCTTTCCGTGCTTCCAATTTAATGGGATATTGGGTTTTTTCTTACCAGTTGTGTTCCAGGTTTCAATTCAATTTTCAAAGGACTTACTCCTTTTGCTCTTCCAGGATTTTTTCATTGCCTACACTAAAAGAATCATAGAATGGTTAGAGTTGGAAGGGACCTTAAAGATCATGTAGTTCCAACCCCCCTGCCCTGGGCAGGGACACCTCCCACTAAACCAGGCTGCTCAAAGCCCCATCCAGCCTTGAACACCACCAGGGATGGGGCATCCACAACTTCCCTGGGCAACCTGTTCCAGTGCCTCACCACCCTCACAGGAAAGAATTTCTTCCTAACATCCAATCTAAATCTCCCCTCTTTCAGTTTAAAACCGTTATATATTTCAGTTTAAAACTGTTATATAAAACTTGTCCTATTGCTACACTCCCTCATAAAGAGTCCCTCCCCATCTCTCCTGTAGGCCCCCTTCAGGTACTGGAAGGCCATTATAAGGTCTCCTCGGAGCCTTCTCTTCTCCAGGCTGAACAACCCCAACTCTCTCGGCCTGTCTTCAGAATCACTGCAATTATTACTTCATCTGGTATAATATTTTTAGGAGTTTCTGACACTTAGAGTCCCATCACTAAACAAATTGGAGTTTTCCGAGCTGTGTCCTTGGGAACATGTAACTGCACAGAATCTTTAGAAAATGTTACTTGAGCATTCAATTTACATAACAAATCCTGTCCCAATAGCAGCAAAGGGCATTCTAGCATACAGAGAAAGTCATTAATTAATTTAGTATTTCCAATTATGTATTCTGTTGGTTTCAAAAATGGCTTTACAGTTTGCTTTCCTGTTGCCCCAACAATAGGAATTGTATTTTTAATTCAATTCCCCAGCTTAACTGGAACCAGGGGATTGGCTGGGGAAACAGTAATATTTTTCCCCTGGTCCTCCTCAGTCTGAATCTTCCAGCATTATGAGATTGGTCTCCTCATTTGGTTCTTTCTTCTTTAACTCAGGACATGCATTTTTCCTACGTCCCTCTCATTTGCAATAGGCACGCTGGTTAGGGCTCCAAGGTGGTTTGTCATCAACATCCCCCCTTGGGTTCTCTTCCCCCTGTGGAGGTGTCTCCTCTCGTTCCTATTTTCTCTCTTCCCTTGCCTCTCTACTATTTCCATTCAGTGCTGTGGCTAACGATGACGCTTGTAACTTGATCCTATTCTGCTTTTTAACTGTGAAACATTAAATCCCCCTGCTCCTTCAACTTTCTGAGGCAAATTAGTGTCGTGATTTCCCAGAAAATGTCTCTGTTCCGTTTCCTTTTTCACCTCCTCCAATATCATTCTCCTTTCCTCTATAGTGAAAAGAGTGTTCATCAGGGCTTGCATATCGCCCCAATTTGGGGAATGGGTAAGTATAATAGTTTCCAATAGCTGGTACGCATTCTCAGGATTTTCTCTATAAGGTCTTACAGACTGTTTCCAATTCAATAAATCACTAGTAGTGAAGGGGATATGAACCAGAACCATTCCATCTCCCCCTACAGCCTTCCTTAAAGGTACTTGAATTACATCTAAACACTGTTGTTAAAAGGTAACACTTTTTTGCTTTAATCACTTAAAACCTTGGTGAAAACATCTGTCTTCACTGCTGAAAAAAACATAACCTCCTTATTTTAAAGTGAAATTAATAAGCTGATGAATGTCTTGTCTCTGTGTAGCTATGTAAAATAATTTCCAGGTGAGAAAATAGCATTGGACTCCTTATATTGATTTTTAAGAAAACCTCTTTCTATCTAGGGCTTTTATAAAGAGAGCACTAAGTATTAAATTACCTCTTCAGGAAATAAAAGTGCAGCTTTTGTTAACATGTTCTGTACTTACTGTGTAGGAAAGCTTTAATCCTCTGCTCCATCAGCCCTGCCTTTTGGTGGTCACGCAAAGGCCAGCTGAGAGTCTGTTTTTTAAATAAACTGGAAGGTTGCCTCTAAGAAATCTTACCTACATCTGCTACCAAAAAAAAAGTCTATGTTTTCTCAGTGTTGGTGGTTTACAGAGAAGGTACAAAAGATTTAGAGTTTTCCTCGTGTTTCAACTACAGTCTCGCAGTCCTGTGGTAGCAGCTGAGACACGTGTCTTGGACATTAAACTAAACTAGTAGGATTGATGACACTGCATGTTATTTGGTACTTTCTTCTTCTCACCATATTTTGGAGATCTCCTTTCACACAGATGAAATGAAGGTTAAAGATTTGTTTTTCTGAATGTTAGCTTGCCATTTTTGTCTGTGATCATTTTTAGATGCATTGAACTCTAGACAAATAGAGTAGCTGTACTATTTGATCCCAAAATAAAGTTTTGTGTTCTAGTGTATGTTTTCATTCTGGAAATTCTTGGCTATTCTTCTGTAATCTTAATAGGAACAGAGATCCTAATTAAAAAAAAAAAAAACCACAATCTTTTGGACGTTTCAATAAAGCTTCTTATGGGTAAAGAAATAGGTAAAGTTCAAAATGCCCTAAAGGATCTAATTTGAATTTATTATGGTTTCATTTTGAAGCAAATCTGATACACCTTAAAGAGATGCAATCTTGTTTTATAGCCCACTGAGGATTTTTTTTTTAAGTAACTGTGAGCTAGTAGTAACATAAATAGATGTTATATAATGGTTCACAAAGTCACCAGGAAGCATCAGGTTTTTATTAGGAAACTGCTGAGGGAAAGACTTGCATGATACCACTGTCGGGTTGTTTTTTTTCCAAGAAAATGGGAAACCTTAATTATTTTATCACACTTAGTAAGTGTGACTTCTCATAAAGTATGTTGTAATCTTTTTAAAGCGATATACACAAAATATTCGATGTGCAAAATTCAACTGGAAAAGTAATCTGAAACTTCTGCTGAAATGGCAGCTGAATCGGGCTGCCAAACAGGAGCTTATGCGCAAACATATGTAGGGCTGAAATCACAAGATACAGGGTGGAATTTTTTAATTAGAATGATTAGAAATTACTTGGATGAAAGAAGCTATGAAACCTAAGACAGAAATCTGTATTGTGAAAAAGAAGGCTTTTTTTTTCTTTTTCAGCTTTTTGGAGCCAAAGATTGAAAAGAGGCTAAATATTCCAAATTCACCTCATCAATACAGAAGGAATAGGCGATTGCAGGTCTACGCACTTGCAAAATATAACTTTAGTGGTACAGTGTTAAAAGGTGTGTGAATATCTGTGTGTGTATATAGATGCTTATATTTTTAATGAAATGTGTATTGAATATCTATATTTATCAGTATATTGGAAGGCTTATAACTGAAAAAACTTGACAGAGTGGAACAAAGGAAAAGTCCATTCCCTTTTTGTCCAAGTACTAGGATCAGTGGTCCAATTGTGAACAATTTTTCATAAAAACAAGGAGAGGAGAGTATAGATATCTCTCACATATATCCTGAGTCCACTGGGGCTCTCATAGCAGGGGGTCATGCCCTGTAAGTTCTTCTATAGAAGATTTGTGTAGAGCCCTCTCCTGAAGTACTCCTGTATATAGCTTCAGGATTAGGGCTTTTGTTTTTCTAAGCGACAGCAATTAAGTATCTTCACCCGATAGCTGCTTTCTATGCAGAAAAGCACTTTGACTGAAAGTGCACCACAGAAGTGGTGGGGTCTCACCAGAGCAGAGTAGAGGGGCAGAATCACCTCACGCTCCTTTTGATGCAGGCCAGGATGCGGTTGGCTTTCTGGGCTGCAAGCACACGTTGCCTGCTCATGTTGAGCTTCTCATCCACCAACACCCCCAAATCCTTCTCCTCAGGGCTGCTCTCAAGCCATTCTCCGCCCAACCTGTATTGGTGCCTGGGATTGCCATGACCCAGGTGCAGGACCTTGCACTTGGCCTGGTTGAACTTCATGAGGTTTGCATGGGCCGGCATCTCAAACCTGTCCAGGTCCCTCTGAATGGCATCCCTTCCCTCCAGCATGTTAACTGTGCCACACAGCTTGGTGTCGTCAGCAAACTTGCTGAGGGTGCACTCAATCCCACTGTCCATGTCTCCAACAAAGACGTTGAACAGCACTGGTCCTAATACCAATCCCTGAGGAAGGCCACTTGTCACTGGTTTCCGCTTAGACATCAAGCCATTAACTGCAACTCTTTGAGTACAGCCATCCAGCCAGTTCCCTCTCCACCGAGTGGTCCATCCATCAAATCCATGTCTCTCCAATTTAGAGACCAGGATTTCGTGTAGGACAGCATCAAAGACTTTGCACAAGTCCAGGTAGATGATGTCAGTTGCTCATATATAGATGATATTCTGATTGGAGGAACTTCCCCAGAGTTCGTGGGGGAAGCAGCAGTGTGGCAAGCACTAAATAAAGCAAGAATTGAGATTCCATGCAGAAAATGTCAGGGACCAAATAAAGAAGTAAAACTTTTAGGTACTTATTGGATAGCAGGCAGTGCTGTGATTCTTCCATTTACCTTCAGAAAAATTGAAGACCTGCAAACACCCCAGTCAAGGAAGGAGTTATAACAATTAATGGGAACTTTAGTATATTGGAGGAAGCATGTGCCTGGATTTTCTATCATTTCCCATCTATCATACTCACTCTTACAGAAAGGCAAATCCTGGGAGCGGAAATTAGAACGTAAGGAGATGGTGAAAACTCTAATTGAAGAATTAAGAGCATATCAGTCACTGGGACCAGTACACCTCTGCAACCCTATCATAGCCAAATGGGGTTTTGCTGAACGCTCTACTTACTGTAACCTGTTCCAAATTGGCCCCGTGGGGCCAAAAAGACCTTTATTGTTTAGCTCAACCACATTTAAAGAAACAGAACAATGATACTCTGAAAGGGAAAAGGGACTTTTGTCTGTAGCCCAAGCAGTTAAACAAGTTGAGAAAATACATCAGGGACAATCTGTGTAAACTACAGGACCATTTAATTTACTAGAAGCAATCCTAAAGGAGGCTGCTCCCTCAGCAGGAGGTGCACAGAAACCCCTTATCAGAAAATGGTATGCCTACCTAACAAGAGTTGCAGAAAAGATACAATTGAATGAAGGGTGCACTAAGGTTTTGTCACGGTTTGGGCTATGTTGGCTAATGACAAGACAACAGATGCTCTCCCCCACCTCTCACTCCAAGGAGAGGAAGAAGAGAAAGATAAAGAGTTATGAGTTTAAAAAAACTAAACTACTTCAGCAAAATATTAATAATAAAAAAGGAGATAATGAAATAAATACAATATATACAAAACTGTATTGAGCTCCCAGGGGGAGGTCACTAGCAGGCACTAGGAAAGTTCCAGGCTGGACTCAGCAACAGACAGGAACTGGATTCTAGATCTTAATTCACAAACACACAGAGCAGGATCAAAGGTAGACAAACAGATAGAGTCCTCAGATATCAACCACTGAATAAAGAGAACCATTAAAGAAGAGGCCTAACCCTTTGATCCCTCAGCTTTTATACTGAGCATGGCAGATGGTATGGAATACCCTATTGGTCAGTTTGGGTCACCTGACCTGTCCACGCCTCCCCACAGGTGCGACCCCTCCACAGGGGAAACAACCAAGTCAGCTGACCCTGGTTGCCACAGCAACAAGTGTGAGCAAGAGCCTCTCACTGAACAGAAAGTGGGCTCTGCTCCACCCCAAACTAGGACAGGTTTCCAAATTGCAGATGCCCATAAACACAGACCCTTTAGAGTTACAACAACCTTTTAAACCTTCACCCATTCTGGATGGACTGCCCCTCACTGAGAGTACACCAACAGAAAGCATTTGGTTTAGAGATGCTTCTGCAAAAGGGGTAAATGGCAATATAAGGCTGTTGCATTAGATATTACCACCATCAAACAAGTAATAGAATTAGTGTATGATGGATTTTTCCTTCTTTTTAATGGGGTAACCTGTCTGGACTCTCCCCGCCAAAACAAGTCTCTATTTTCTTTTACAGAACCTCTCAGGATGGCAAATGGAAATGCTGTGTTCGTGTTACTATTTCAAACCCTAATAGTGCTGCTTACATCTCTTCTGGTCTTCTCTATTAGCGTTGGGAGCTAACCAATGGCTTTTATCTGATGTATTGCCTCAGTGGGAAAGAATTAATGAAAGGGACCACTAATTGATTGTGGATGCACTCGGTGCAGCCCAAAATAATGTTTCTCTAGCTCTTAGTTGTATCCAAGCTCAGCTGTGGATGGAATCTATGGTAGCAGCAATTATAAGAGAAGGTGAAGAGGGCACCTTATCCACTGAAATTTGATAGGTATTTTGGGATAATGCAACTGAATTTGAGAAAGACTTCCAATCCTGGTGGTACTTAGTCGGTCGTACTTATGACCCCATCAACAATAAGGCCACTGCTTTTGCATTAACAATACACAGTGCTTCAGTATACACCATATACCAAATAATTGCACTAGGATTAAATCACAGTGGAGCTATACTCTATCCATTAGAACATAGAGTGTGAGCCCAATGAAACAGAAACAAATGTCAGACTGTTGATATTAATGCATGTGTTGTACAGGAACAACAAGGATTTATTTGTGAGAGTAACACCATCAGAGCCCAAAGCATTTGTCTTGACGCTGAACAAAATGTTTGTAATTTTGAAATACATCCCGATGAAATCCCTGAAACTACTTCTATATATTGGAAAAGGATGTGTTTGTATGAGAGCCCTTTGTGACTTTATATTCATAGATAACATTACTGTAGATACAAGTAATCACTCAAATATTTGGTTTTGTAACTTTAGTAAAGTTATGGGATGTGACTTCAATTATTCAGCTCCTGTTACGTGTTATTGTCCTGGTTTGAGGTAAAAGAGAAGCAACTTTCTATTCAGTAATTTTACTTCTTAGCTTGGCCTCTTCTAACTCTCTGAAATTAACAGCATGTTGTGTCTAAAACAGTTCGTTCTCAGAGTGAGAAGACCAATGTTTACAGTTTGTGCCAAGGAATGGTACACAGAGAGGC
>VZUD01003138.1:69725-85823 GCA_013401065.1 Cepphus grylle
TACATACACACATACAATTTTTTTAAACCTGCATGAGAAGTGTTAAGATAGCCTCAGATTTCCTATCTTTAAGTTCACTGTCAAACACCAGAACCCTGCTTGCCATGATGTCTTTCAACTATGAAAATACAGGATTAAAAGGAAACAAAAGTTAATTTTATCTGACCCGTAAACAGAAAGAACCAATATCATGCAGACACTAATCATGCTTGTTGGCTTAAAAGCTTTTGGAGCTTTGAAAGTGTTACAGAACAGACCCTAAAGCAACACTGCTGGCATCAGAGAAACTGTGAACTTCAGAAATGTAATTTGATTTACAAGCTCCACCTTCTGTTTCAGCTCAATGACAAAGTCATTTCTTATTGTACTAGTCTGGGTTTTCCAGTTGGATAGAAGACTGATTGTAACACCAGGAGCCTAAATATACTCAAAAAGCACTCCAGACCAAAAAGCAACCTCAGAGAGCTGGAAAAAAATCGCATCATCTTTTAAAGTTAAAAGCACTGTTACCATCAAAAATATTATAAAAGTGCATTTTAAGTGGTGCTGCTATTTGGAATGTGTAAGTGATGGTAATACTAATCCAGTTTAAACCCAAAAACCTGTGATTTTTCTAAAACCATACAATCTTTCTCTTAAGGCAAGACTGCTCTAGAAAGCCAGTATATAGCCACTTACTATAAAATACTTAGTTTTCCACATAATTTTATAAGAGGGAAAGAGAGAGTCAAGTTTGTACCTTTTCCAGAAAGCTGAGGTTGGACATAAAGTTCGAATTTTTTAAAATTAAATAAATGCATCATATAAGCATTTATTTTAACCAACTGCTCTCTACTGAGACTGGTTGTTGAAAAACAAGGTTTCGATTAAATACATTAGTTGTGCCAGCAGGTTGCCTTCTAGGACCTTAATGCCATCTTAAGCAGAATAAACAAACATATAAAAACAGGGGAGAAAGAAGTAACATCTTTAACAACTTCCCAACCTCCATCCCTCATGTTCTCCTCCCGAATGACTGGAGATGTCAGCGTGATAGTAACTTGCATTTTGGGTTCCACACATGAATTTAAAATTATTGCTGCTTCTGGGACTGCACACTTGATATCGTATTTCTCAGGACTTATTACCTAAATATCGAGAAAGAGAAATTTCTATTAGCATGTGGCCAAGAAAAGTATGGGGAAGAAAATGGATTTCAACATAGTCTTTTTAATAGAAAGACATAAATGCAATATAATTATATGAAGCAGATACCTCTGTATTCAAAGAAACAGCAGTATACACAATTAAGATATATATCTATATATATGAACTTGCATACTGTTTCCAAATCATTAATGAAAATATACAGCAGTCACCAAGCACGCAAAAGAAAAAAACTACCCATAAAGGAAATTCATATATAACGTAAATTACATAACAAGAATCTTGACAGTGTTTGAGATAAAGAAAAGCCTTAGTGCCACTTAAAATGCCAGTTGGATATGTTTCTCATTGGAACATAGGAGCTTTTAAAAAGCACAAAGATGCAGTGGTTCTTCTTCGAGCTCGCAGTTACAGGATGGGTACTGCTAGGCACATTCTATACTTGGCTGTCACAACATCCTCTGATGAGAGAGCAAAGGGCAAGATAAACACCAGGGAAAAAATGTAAGAGTAACAAAGTCGCTTCTTGCAATTAGATTTAATAATTCTAAGTACCCCCAAAAGGAAGCTGTAGGTACCTCTATCACCTTCTTCCACAAACTAGAGGGAGAAGCAACTTCTCCACAAAGCCAGACCAAGATGTGTAGTTTTTAATTTTTTTCCTGTTCTGTCATTTCAAACAAGAGCAAACCCAAGAGTATTTTCTAATTAATCTGATCCTGCTAATGCTTCTACCATGCCACTGATTCTGCTGAGCATTTTACCAGACTGCATTGAAATACTAATGCTGTGACAAGCATTCTATAATGATGATGGACAGGCTTTGTTCAGTAGAGAGCACTGGAGCTAAAGACTTTATTCTGTACTTTCATTTCTTGTAGAAATACAGCAAATGGTTTATATGAATTCTGCTGAATGGTCTAAGACTGCATGTACTTTATTTTTTTTTAAGTGCCAAATTAAAAAAAAACAACCAAAACCAAACATAAGACTTCATTAACTAATTGTAGGACTACAAAGCACTGACACACACAAGACATAAGTACAAACAGACTGGCATTAATGGAGAACTTTGACCTTCAGGCAGTGCAAGCTTCCTGTAACTGCACAAATTCCCTCTATCGCTGCTGGTAACTGGATAACAGTCTTTCTTCTGCTCATTTCTATTTCCCAGTTAAATGAAATCTATTAAATGATGATTGATACTACACTGCTAGCATAAACACCTAGATACTTGTATGGACACAATATACAGAAAGCAAAACATGCAGCATAGTCCCTGCATTCAGACAGAAACACTCAGAAAATTAAAAGAAACTGAACCTGAACTATGAAATGCAGCAGTCAGCCCTGCAGACATTTGACTTGAGGACAGATTTTTACAGTATCTTTACAAAAATTCAAATCCAAAAATCTAAATTCTACTTACTGCAAGTTGTTTGGGAAGACTTTCAGCAATACGACTGAGTAACATCTTTGAAGGCTTCTCAGCACATAATAAAACAAGACTGACATTTCGGTCTCCACGGAGTAGCAAACCTTTAGCCAAAACGCCTACCCGTAAAACTCCTTTCAAAGCTCTGTGAATTATAGTTAAAAGTTGCATTTAAAATAATATAAAAACCATAAAACTAATCCTGAAGATATAAAAGCGAAATAAAATAGGAGTATTCCATATACTCTTGAGGCCATAGAGACATATGCTGTATCAAAACCCAAATAAAACAGAAACCCTGGAAGCACTGATAACAGTGCAAGGGAAAAACATAAAATGACTTCAGAAACAAGCGACGAAATTCTTAAAAAACAATAAGAAAAAAAAATACCTGTCTTTACTGACATCTTTTTTGTCATCTCCCTCTTTGCTCTTGCTTTTTTCATGGTCAGTCATATTGTCAGAAACAAGTTTCAAAGCACGCTCAGTAATAGAAACAATTTTTTGGACTGCTTGAAGTTCCTCCTCTGTTGGATATATAGCTGCATGTTTGGTCATCACATAGCGGTCATCAGAAGAGTCAGGGCGGCGCAGAGGCTAAACAGACAAAAAAACACATTTCTGAAATTTGAGTATGCTTCCAAGTTCACAGATAATATGTGACCAAAAACCAAACATTCAAATCTCAAATCATTGAAATGTAACAAAACATGAACTGAAATGTCCTTAACAACTTACACTGGTCACAATCAATCATGTCTGAAAAAACATGAAATGTATCAAAAATAAACAAATTATGAAATCCCAGGATCAAAAGTACCCCCACAACATAAACATCTATTTTCTTTCTGTTAACTGGAAAATACTTGCATACTGCTGCAAAATAAAGTATCCATGATTGCTTTTCATAGAATCACAGAAGAATTCAAATAGGAAGGGACCTCAGGAGGTCCTCTAGTCCAACCTCCTGTGCAAACCATGGTCAGCTGTAAGACCATATCATGTTGCTCAGGGCTTTATGCAGTCGGTTCTTGAAAACCGACAAAGATAGAAGCTGCACAACGTCTGTGTGAAAAAAAAAATAAAATATTCCTGTATTCAATCTGAACCTCTTTTATCTCAGCTTAAGTTGTCTTTATAGTGCACAGGTATTAGAAGGCTATTACATTCCACCGAAGCTCTCTCTTCTCCAGGCTGAACAAACCCAGATCCCTCAAGTCTCTCCTCACAGGGCATGCACTCCAGACCCCTGACCATCCCAGTAGCCCCATACTGAACCCTTTCTTGTACTGGAAAGCCCAAAACTGAATGCAGTATTGCAGTTTGGGTCTAATGAAAGCTGATCACTTCCCTTTATCTACTGATTATGCTCCTGTTAATATCACTCAGGATGCTGCTGGCCTGCCTTGCTGCCAGGGCACACAGTTGGCTCATGTTCAACTTGCTATCTGCCAAGAACCCCAGGTCCCTTTCAGCAGGGCCGCTACACAGCCTGTCGCTACACAGCCTGTCACTCCCCAGCCCCTCGGTGCAAGGGGTTATACCTTCCCAAGTGCAGCATTAAGCATTTGTCCTTGCAGAATTCTATAATGTTCCTGTTGGTCCATTCCTCCAGTCTGCCTAGGTTGCTCTGGATGGCAGCCCTGCCCTCAGAGGTATCAACTGTTCTCCCCACCCCAAACCAACTCATTTTCATGTCAGCTGCAAACCTCATGAGTGTGTACTCACTCCATCATCTTTCAGATCATTGATAAGGTGTTAATGAGACAAATCCCAGGATAAACTCATGTGGTACTGCACTTGTTACTGACCTCCAGGTAGAGTACGACCCACCACTAACCACATGGATCTGATGATCCAACCACTTTTTATCCATACATTTGTCCACAATTAGATAAATAAAGTATAATGCAATTAAATAAAATAAAAAGTAGTACACAAATTCAGAGTGACTTGTATTTCAGAAGAATCAATATTTGTCTTCAAGGCACCCTTTCATCATATAACTGGGCTTATTTTGGAAGACAGGTCCATTTATTTTGGAAGACAGGTCCATCTACACAGTTTCATTAGCATATGATTTTCTCTTCACTTTTCTAAATCCTTTATTAAGAAACACTGGAGACAACTCAAGTAGCACTGAATAATTTAGCTTTTAACTGTGCCTCCTGGCAAGTATGATTTCTTTTCCCCGCCTTCCCCCTCAAGTTAAGAAACTCACAGCTGGTCCTTGGGGCTGAGGAGGCATTCCTGGTCTAACTCCCAGCAGGCCTAGAGGTCCCGGAGGACCATGAGGATATCCTCCATCTGGTATTCTGCGACGGTCATCCCAGTGATGCTGCTCTTCCTCCATTCTTCTCCAGTACATGTCCTCTTCATATCGCCTGAAGTGCATCAATCAAAGTGTTCTCTTTATATAGCAGTAAATACTTCCAACCATTCTAAATAAATTCTTGGATGTCCTCACTCACTAACCCGTTTCTAGTAGTCACAAGCAAACACCAGTGAACTCTAGAGGGTAACTAAAATGAATGGTTATTTTGAAAGTGGGCCTGAATGTATAGCAAATAATTCTAGTAAGTCTACATTCCTCTGAGGGACTGAACACTAACAAAAAAAAAACAAATAAAAACCCCAGAGGGATAATGACAACTTAATTTAAAACAAGACAGAACAGAGTTCCCAAAACAAGTATTCAAAATAAGTAACTACAGAAACAGTTAGTTTTAGGTAATCTGATTGCAGCTTTGTCTCATTCATTGATGAAACAGAATGCATTACCTCATTTCCATCCTCCAGCGTTCTTCCTCTTCTCGTCTTCTCCAGTATTCTTCTTTCTGCATCTGTTTCCTCATCTTTTCTTCTTGAATTTTTCTTGCTCGAATACTGGGCTTTACTTCTACTTGTAAGTCTGGGTTTACTTTTTTCTAATTCAGAAAAATAATGAATGAAATGTTGGTTTGCTTCTTGTCATCTCAAAGTTACAGAGTTCTTCTGACATGTTTAACACACTACTAGTCTATGATAAAATCAAGGGGAGTAAAATGCAGTTTTAGAACTGTACTGAATGAATAGTTGAAGAAAAAAAATCTGTGGTGAGTATTTTAAAGGAAAGAAATAGCAACTTATTACAAATAGCATGAATTCCCTCTTCAACTATATGAGAACAATTCAATTTAAGATTAAAATGTTACATGAAATACTAAGTAATTTGCTGCTCATTCTGTGGCAGGACGACTACTCTATAGACTGAAAAAAACATTTCATCTTAACTACGGTGTGCTTCCTGATGCCCTGTTCCTCAAAGGTCCCTCATTACGAGAGCATAATCACGAGTTACACATACATTTTTCTGGCAATTTTTTCTCTTCTTTCATCCCTTTCATGATTATGCAGACCCACTGTATCTCCTTTGCCCTTCAGGACTGCCTCCCAAGGGACTCTGTCAACCAGGCTCCTGAAAAGACCAAAGTCTGCCCTCCGGAAGTCCATGGCAGCAGTTCTGCTGACCCCCCTCCTTGCTTCTCTGAGAATTGAAAACTATCATTTCATGGTCACTATGCCCAAGACGGCCTCCAACTGTCACATCCCCCACAAGTCCTTCTCTGTTTACAAACAACAGGTCCAGCAGGGCTCCTTCCCTAGTTGGTTCCCTCACCAGCTGTGTCAGGAAGTTATCCTCAACACACTCCAGGAACCTCCTAGACTGTTCCCTCTCAGCTGTATTGTGTTCTCAGCTGTATTGTGTTCCCAGCTGATATCTGGTAGGTTGAAGTCTCCCACCAGGACAAGGGCCAGTGATCTTGAGATTTCTCCCAGCTGCTTGTAGAATATTTCATCTGCCTCTACATCCTGGTTGGGTTGTCTATAACAGACTCCCACCATGATATCTGCCTTGTTGGCCCTCCCCCTGATTCTTACCCATAAACACTCAACCCTATTGTCACCATCATTAAGCTCTTGACATTCATAACACTCCCTGACATACAGGGCCACCCCACCTCCTCTCCTTCCTTGCCTGTCCCTTCTGAAGAGTTTGTAGCCATCTAATGCGGCACTCCAGTCGTGCGAGTCATCCCACCACATTTCCGTGATGGTGACTATATCATAGCTTTCCTGCTGCACAATGGCTTCCAGCTCCTCCTGTTTGTTGCCCATGCTGCGTGCATTAGTGTAGAAGCACTTCAGTTGGGCTACTGGTCCTGCCACCTTTTTGTTGGGAGAAGCCTTATATCCTACCTGTCCATTCCCAGGCGCAGCCATAGTTTCTAACCCGTCAATGACCCTCACATCTCTGCTGCTGCACGAATCTCCATCCCCTGCCTTCACTGAGTCATCAGACCAAGGGACCTCACTAGCATCCCGTCCCACAGACATTGCCACACCACCCCCAGGCTTACCTCTGAAGAGCCTGGTTTCATCCCCTTCCTCCTTCAAATCTAGTTTAAAGCCCATTCTATGAGTCCTGCCAACTCCTGGGCCAAGATCCTTTTCCCCCTTTGAGACAGGTGTACCCCATCCATCTTCAGCGGGCCTGGTGTCATGTAAACTAACCCATGATCAAAAGAAAACAAAGTCCTGCCACTGACACCAGGTTTGGAGCCAGGTATTGATCTGCTGGCTCTTCTTGTTGCTTCCCTCATCCTTCCCTGTGACTGGAATGACGGAGGAGAACACTACTTGCACTCCTGACTCCTTAACCAATCATCCCAAGGCCCAGAAGTCTCTCTTGATCACCCTCAGGTTTCTTGTTAACAGATCATCTCTGCCTGTCTGAAAAATTAGTAGTGGGTAGTAATCTGAAGGGCTTACCAGGGAGGGAAGTTTTGTTTTTATATCTTTAATCCAGGCCCCAGGGAGGCAGCAGACTTCCCCGAGAAGTGGGTCTGGTCTGCACATCAGGCCTTCCACTCCCTTCAGGATGGAGTCACCTATGACAATGACCCATCTTTTTTTCTTAACTGAAGACGTTTTGATGCGAGGTGTAGTTTGACTTAACCTTGGTGACACCTCTGTGGACATTGAATCATCTTCCTTGGCATGATTGGGTTCCTCTTGCAGAGCCTCATACCTATTTTTTAAGGGTACTTGTTCCCATAGTCCCCTGTCCTCTAAGTTATCTTGTTCAGCTGGGCAGAGAGAGGACAGGGAATCCTCTGTATCATGTGGCCTTTCTGCCTGTTGGGCCTGGTTCAGGGGAGGTAGGCTGTGACTCCATCAGTCTATCTCCCTCTCGCACTCCCTGATGGTTCTCAATCTACTTACCTCCTCCTGGAGCTCTGTCACTAGATGAAGGAGTTCCTCTACCTGGGCACACCT
Source organism: Cepphus grylle (assembly GCA_013401065.1). Lineage (NCBI taxonomy): Eukaryota > Metazoa > Chordata > Aves > Charadriiformes > Alcidae > Cepphus > Cepphus grylle. The sequence goes on from VZUD01003138.1 coordinate 77,626, forward strand.
CCTACAGACATGCTCACTGCTGCCATCTGATACTGGCATAAGGGTAGGGCACACCCTGCAGCCTGACACCTGGGTGGCAGCGTGCTCCCATGAGAGCTCTGTCTGGGAAGCTGCCTCAGTCCTGCTGGGTGCAGAGTTTAGGGAGGCCAAGGCTTTCCGCCGGGTGGATACCATGGCTCCCTGGGCAAGCTGGTACAGCCCTTCAGCGCCCTTCCGCACAAACTGCCGTGCCATGCTGTGTTTGCCCGCTCTAGTCGCTGTGCTCGCTGGGGACGCCTTTTGCGGGAGTGAGGTGGGCGCCGTTACTGCTGGCCCCGCCTCCGCCTCATCAGCAACCCTCGTGTGGGTTGCCTCGCTTTCCTGGCCTTTCCCTGGCCCTGGAAAGCTCAGGAAAAGCCCCTTTTTTTTGCTGTGAACTCCCATTCCCTTGCAGACATACCTGCACCGGAGCTGTCCCTTGGTGAGTATCATCTTACAGTATTGTGTTATACGCACCCCATTGTAAAATGCATGGGGAATGGAAGTAATCATAGTTGTTTTATAGGATAGATGCACATATATCATAGTGTAAAAACTCCAAATGCTTTCTTTCCTTGAATTTTATGCCCATGCTATCTTGAGTTGCATCACATCTTAAAGGATACGCATTTTTAGCAAAAGGGACTTCACTGAATATGATTGAGCTGCATGGTGCTGTTTCTCCTTTGTTCAGTCTATGCTAGTCTTAAGTGCTATCTTAAACATGCTGTTCTAGCTTATTTAATGTACACAAGAAGCCTCCAGTAAGTTACTACTGTTTATAAAAAAGATTTTGATTGGCTTATTTTCAAATCAGTGAGGTCTCACTCTCAGAGGAGATATGACAACATTTGAAAGGCAATAAGGGACTCTGGGTTTTTAACGTGGGCTGTATGCCAGTATTGCAGTTGACTAATGATGGGGAGACAGAGGAGGTGGTGATAACTGGAGAGAAAAGGTGCCTTGCTAAGCAGAGGAGCATTTGTCATTTTTAGGAGGGAAGTCTGCCAACTAGTTTAAATTTGCAATAGGCTCATGTCTTTAGGAACCAAGCACTTACTTAGGGAAACTTTTCAGTTAATGGTATAGTTATGCCCTTTGTAGTTGTAACCTTAAAATGGATTGATGGGTGTGTGAGACGATGCAGGCAGGATGCAGGAACAACCACACACCACGGATGAAAGGCAAAGAACAAATTTAATCTCGATACCTCACAGACTGGGGAATCTCTGAAGCAACACCCGGGCAGAGGCACGCAAGCAGGGACCGCGGAGCATAATCATGAGTTACACATACATTTTTCTGGCAATTTTTTCTCTTCTTTCATCCCTTTCATGATTATGCAGACCCACTGTATCTCCTGTGGCCACAGTAGATTCTTCCTATATAATCTTATAATAATCAAAACGCACACCATATGTTAGTATAGGTGTGTCTCCATTCATGACTAAAAAGTCTGCAATACTTGTTTCTCAAACGTCTCCACAAAGGGTTTATGTGGTTTATCCTGCCAAAAACATTGAGCACTACTATTTTACACTATTTGAAATTCATGGTAAACAACATAAAGCACCTACTGTTGCTTGCATATGTTGTACAATATTTTAATGTTGCAAAGTTTGCCTGAAAGCAATGTTCAAAATGTTTAAAAAAACAAAACCCAAACCAAAATGCAGTTTCAAAGTCTGCATTACAACTTTAAAGACTATACTCCCTAAGAAATATATTTCTCTAGCTTTTTTATATGCTGTTTACTCACAGTACCTACTTTTGACTGTTCTTTAAATGTAAGAACATGTAATCAGTCAGCTGACATCTGGTGGATTTTCAGAGAGAAGCATTAGCATTTCTACTAACCTTATACTGAAGTCTGTGCCGCCTCCCTTTTAAGTGCATCTCCTTGGCATTAGGATCATTAAAACTGCATTCACAAAGTTTACAGTGAAAGCGGATCACCTTTCCTTCATCATTTCTTACCTGGAAAATAAAGTTTAGCACGTTTGTCTTTTTTTTTTTTTTTTAAAAACAAAGCTGATGTAAAAATCAATCTAATTCAGTGACGCTGGATTATTTCTACCCATCTCAAAACACGCTAAGAAGTTCACACAGTAACTGAAAGAAAGCAAAATAGAACTTTTAATTCTGACAGACACACCATTGTGTTTGGTAATGAACAAAGAACAAAGTTCTTCCATTACAAAGAGTACACAGCTTTAAACTCGAGCCTGAACATATTGAGTTGAATAATTACAAACCTTCAAATGATGAAAAATTTACATTAGACTTCATCCACATATCTCATGCCATCCACGTGAAGAATGACCCATTGAGCTCAAAAGAAACATGCACAATACAAAAATGTAAACATATGCACAAGCTTTTGCAGGTTCAATGCCTTGTCACACTTATCTTCAAGGAGGATCCAGGGAATTACAGGCCAGTCAGCCTCACCTCGACCCCTGGGAAGGTGATGGAGCAGCTAATCCTGGAAACCATTTCCAGGCACATTAAGGACAAGAAAATCATCATCAGTAGTCAGCATGGCTTCACCAAGGGGAAGTCGTGCTTGATCAACTTGGTAAACTTCTGCAATGAAATGACCAGCCTGGTAGATGAGGGGAGAGCAGTTGATATTGTTTACCTGGATTTCAGTAAGGCCTTTGATACAGTCTCACCATAATATCCTCATAGACAAGTTGTTGATGTATGGGCTGGATAAGCATACAGCGAGGTGAATTGAAAGCTGGTTGAATGGCAAGGCCCAGAGGGTGGCGATCAGTAGAACGAAACCTAGTTGGAGGCTAGTAACTAGCAGTATACCCCAGGGGTCAATACTGGGTCCAGTCCTGCTGACATCTTCATTAATGATCTGGATGATGGAGCAGAGTGTACCCTCAGCAAGTTTGCTGATGACACAAAACTGGGAGCAGTGGCTGATGTGCCAGAGGGTTGCGCTGCCATCCAGAGAGAAATCTCAACAGGCTGGAGAAATGGGCTGACAGGAACCTCGTGAAGTTCAACAGGGGGAAGTGCAAAGTCCCGCACCTGGGGAGGAACAACTCCATGTACCAATATATGCTGGGGGCCACCCATCTGGAAAGCAGCTTGGCAGAAAAGGACCTGGGGGGTCCTGGTGAACACCAAGTTGAACTTGAGCCAACAATGTGCCCTTGCAGCAGAGAAGGCAAATGGCATCCTGGTCTGCATTAGACAAAGTACTGCCAGCAGGTCAAGGGAGCTGATCCTTCCTCTCTAACCCAGCACTGGTGAGGCCACACCTGGAGTCCTGTGTCCAGTTCTGGGCTCCCCAGTGCAAGAGAGACATGGACGTACTGGAGACAGTCCGATGAAAGGTCACAAAGATGATGAAGAGACTGAAGCCTCTCTCCTATGAGGAAAGGCTGAGAGAGCTGGGACTGTTCAGTCTGGAGAAGAGAAGGCTCAGGGGGGATCTTATTAAAGTATACAAATACCAAGAGGGAGGGTGCAAAGAGGACAGAGAGAGGCTCTTTTCAGTGGTGCCCAGTGACAGGATCAGAGACGGGCACAAACTGAAACACAGGAGGTTCCTTCTAAACATCAGGAAACACTTTTTTTTTCCTTTTTTTTTTTTTACTGTGAGAGTGACTGAGCACTGGCACAGGTTGCCCAGGGAACTTGTGGAGTCTCCCTCCTTGGAGATATTCAAAAGCTGTCTGGACATGATCCTGGGCAACTGGCTCTAGGTGGCCCTGCTTGAGCAGGGGGGTTGGACCAGATGACTTCCAGAGGTCCCTTCCAACCTCAGCCATTCTGTGATTGTTTCATGTTGAATAATTTTTCACTAAAATAGTTTAAAAAATAATCAAAATTTTCATATCAATACCTCTTCCACATAGTCATGGCCCACTGGCTGGACATCACTTTGCAAGACAGCAAGAGTCGTAGGAGTCACTGGTTCAGCTGCTGTGTCTGGTTTTACATCCTGTATTTGTACTGTAGAAGCAGTTGTTGTTTTAACACTTTCAGCTGATTTCATTTCTTCCAGTTTACTTCCTGTCGTCTGAAGCTTATTACCACCTAGAAATCAAAAAAGTTAAATCATTAACTTTCATAAAATGAGAATATGATTACACATGATATGCAAACTGAAGACTTTATTTGCAAGTATCAATGTTCTGGCCAAAGCATTATCAGTCTCTTAAAATTAGTTAAACCTTAAACATATTTTAAATACAATTAAAGGATTTTTTTAAAAAAGTTTAACAAAAAGTTATTTAAACACTTTTTTTTTAGTTTAGCTTAATTTAGTTAGTTTTAGTTTAGCAAGAAAACCTTTTGCTTTATATAGTTGCAATTTTCATCATTCATTTTCATGCTTTTTCAAAAGAGAGAGGACTAAATGGGAACAACTCAGCAAATATATTTCAATTATCTTTTTTTTGGTCAGTTTTTTTTTTTGTAAATGGATCCAAAAATACTTCAAAACCTTATAATGTTTTTACTAACAAAGGTAGCATACTCTCAGTGTTGCAACTGCATAGGTCTTTCCTTCAAGAGCAGGATAGCTTACTGTTGAACAACTGCTTCCTATCTCTAAATGTCTGTCATGCTTATTTCAAAAGTTTCCACTGTTAGATTTCCAGTGTTACAAGGATGTTTCAGTTGCCCAGTTGTCAACTACCAACCTACTGCAGGTTGCCTTAACAGCCGAGGCTGTAAACTGAAATTAGGACCAACTGGACTATAAACTGCAATACTCCAACAGCTACTACATAAGAAACCAAAGGTGTGAGGCTTCTTATGAAGGTGGGAGAAGCCTCCAAGGGAGGTCAGGTGGAGACAACAGGGCAGAAAACGCCAGAAATTGTGAGGCAACTCTTTTATATACATGCTTATTTTCACCTATCAGTAATTCTCTTGAACACAACAGAGTTACTCATGCATAAAGTTAACTAAATACATTCATATTTGTTGCACTAAGATCTTTAAAAAAATATAGACTAGGTTAGGTTTCAAAATAAAGACTGACTTCTGTACTTGCCAACAAAGTTTATTTTCGGAGTAGATATTTTCTTTACAGCTATATTAGCAGCAGTTGAAGATGTTTTGTTGTTGGGTGCCATGTTAAGTGGTGCGTTTGCTGTGGGAGTAAGAATTTTCACCGCAGAGGATGCAACAGAGGAGTTCACAGTGCCGCTGCTGCTAGTTGCTATATTTGAAGCAGAGGCAGTTGGTTTGGAAGCAGATGTGGATGTTGAGGAAGTAGCTTGGGTAACCACATTAGGTTCAGTTGAAGGAATGGGTTTGCCAAGTTTTGTGTGCAACTTTACTACCTATAAGAATAAAGAGAAATTCATAATATGATCTCACTGGGATAGCTATAAAAAATGAACTTGTTATAGGTTATGGAAGCTTTATCAGAAACATCAATATCACTAAAAAAACCCCTCTAAAAAGTTATTGCTTCTTCACAAAAAGTGATCTCGGGGGGAGGGGAAGGACATGTAAAGGTTCTTGTCATCTGTAACAAGGAAGTAGTTAATAGCTATCTCAGATTGCTTATTTCCATTAGAAATTCAGACATTTACTCCAAAAGCTGTGTAGACTAGAACAGAAAGCCAATAAACTCACAAGCCAGTAAAACTCAAGGAAACATTTTACTCAAACTGTTTCAATGTGACTGTTTTGTTGCCTAGTTGCCTTTTATTCTCCCTCCAAAAACTGTAGTACATTGAACTATTTTGGTTACAAAAAATATTTGTAAATAGAAGTTATTTAATTCAGATTCAACAATGCTGTCTCTTTTGATCGCTACATTTTAAGAGTATTTATATTGAAAGACTTTCCAGGTTATCTAGCAAAACTGAAGATATTCCTTAGGCAAAGGGGGTTTTGTTTTGGGGTTTTTTTTGTTTTGTTTTGGTTTGGGTTTTGTTTGTTTTTTTTTTAAGCACATCTGCAGAGACAGTTAAGGAGGATGCAAGAGGCATATTTCAGAGCTCTTTAGTATCTCATAGAAAGTCAAGAGGTACGTGCTTATTCTTAGAAGTAATAAGCAGAGGCCTTTTCGCAACATGCTTGAGAGAGAATACTTCTTTTTGGTACAGCTGACCATCACCTGAAAAAGCAATGCATGTAGTCCATAAGAACAAAACATGCAAAATGAAAACTAAAGACTGGATTTGAAAGTAGCAGTAAAAGAAACCCCCCAAAACATCAAAACAAATCTGCTAGACACGCCTTTAATGCAAACACATGTACATAATCATGATATGCACACAACTGTATACATACACTTTAGGGTTTTGTTCTTATTTTTTAAGCATGTTCCCCATCAGAATACAGACATATTGATGTCACATAATACTATAAATTTAAGTTCAAGTAACTCTTGAAAATTACTTTTTTCCAGTAGAATGCACAAGATTCTTCAGTGTACCAAAGAAAGAGTCCTTTTAGGTTGTCATCAGTGTAAAAATGAAATATCAATTAGCGTTAGTTCATGACTATCTACGAGGAAGAGAAAGCGACATCCAAATATAAAAGATAATATATACCATACTCCATATACCTATGGAGTTACTGGGCACAACTCAAAAATGTAATGGCTCAACTTAATAATGAAAGAAAGAATACTAGGCAAGTCTATCTAAATTATAATTTTAGTTCTTGTACTAACAAAAAAAATATTGGGAAATTGTTTTAAATTTGCTGTGAGATTTATTTATTTTAATAGGAATGATGTTACTGATGCCACAGTGTTCTGAGATACAAAGAGCTATAAAAGCTGAATACTAATAACGTATCTGTTGCTGACATTAACCTTGCCAGAGTTATGAGGAAAAGGTTATGGGCAGAGTTATGGGCACAGGTTGCCCAGGGAACTTGTGGACTCTCCCTCCTTGGAGACAGTCAAAAGCTGTCTGGACATGATCCTGGATAACAGGCTCTAGGTGGCCCTGCTTGAGTGGGATTGAACCCCCAAGTGACCCTCCCTTCCAACCTCAGCCATTCTTTGATTCTGTGATTTTGACAGGGAAAATGTTAGTAGCTGGTACTTTTTCAGGCAGACGTAACATCTCAAGCTCAGTTCTTTTTGTCTTGCATTATCATTGTGAACGTGACTGTTAACTAGACTTGAATAAAATAAATGTTTTGATAATGAAGGAAGCAGTATCGGCATTGAACTGTCCATTGTGTGCAACTGAGTAAAGAGAGGAGTATATATTTGCATCACTGTTACAGACACTTGCAGTTATGTTGTGATGTACAGTAAGGAAAACATTGCAGAATGCGATTGGATTTCAATCAGGTAGTGAGACTAAATGTGAAGATGAACAAAGCAGTACGGGTGTATTGAAAACAAAACATGAGGATATTCATCTTTGAGTTATTGATAGTATATGGTTTAGCTATCCATTAGCAATCGGTATTTTTTGTTTTTAATGGAATGACGTGAGGATGCTTTTAGAAACAAGAAGAATGGAAACTCAAAAATAAATTACTACAGAGAACTCTTTTTTTTTTTTTTGTTTTAAAGTCCATGTGTAGTTGAGCCATAGAATATGTTACCAGGAAGAGAGGATTGCACATGTGCATGCCTTCAGGTCTAGTGAATTGCATTACAAATGTTCTGTTCACAAAGTTATAATAATAGGAAATAATTTTCATTAAAGTTCTAAAAAGATAAATTCAGTCTTCAAAATTTTATGCCTATAGTGAGTAACAGGCTCTAGAAAAACAGAAGTGTCTTCTAAAATACAACTTACTATAGTGCGATATTTCATTTCACCATTTTATGCTGTTTATTGTCAAGTGTGTTTAGGAGAAAAAAGCTAATTTGATTATTTATTTATTAATTATTTTTGTTTTGTTTTTACTTTACTCTGCCCAGGTTCCATTAAAACACCTGAAACTTCATCTGAGCAGTTACTCAGTAGTGCTTCTTCCTAGGTTAGAAACTGAAGCAGCAGCAGATCATAGTGCTTCTTTCACTTTTTGGAGAGTTAGGTCTTACTTGTTTCAGTCTTCATATCCCTGAAAGAAAAACTGCAAAATTGTATTTTTTGCTATTCTGATACTAATAGAGTATTCTATGAAACTTTGAGAAATCTGGCAGTTAGGTCTCAACAAGTATGGTTTCCTTAATGCTAAAATGTTCAAGTATTCCTAACAGTTAGAATTCGAGAAAGAAGGGC
>VZUD01003138.1:85885-96402 GCA_013401065.1 Cepphus grylle
AGTTCAAGTCATTTGTATTTTAAAAATTATTTTTAAGAGTAGCTTAAGTGTTGTGCTAAGCTAGCCTGGAATTCACTTCTGCATTTGCATACAAAAAACCCTGCAAGGAATATGTTTTAGAAGTTGTCATTTCTGAGGAAGCTGGTAGTTTGGGTAGAGACAAAATTGGTTTTAGTCCTGATCGTAACTCTATATCAAAATAGCACTCTTCAGAAAAATAAAAAAAAAATTAAATGTCCTTTGCCTCTAGGGAAGAGAGTTTTCAGTGTTCATTGCCCTAAACGGAGCTGGAATAGCAGCAGTGTTAACGTGTGTGTTGGTTGTTAGTACAGAGATGCACTGGAGATAAGCATTTTTATATTCCTTCGGCTTATGTGCACATGATTTACAATTCATTTTTGTTTTTAAATTAAATCAGCCAGTGTGATGAAAAGCAAGGCTTATAGGGAATCTTTTATGTGCTTTCCTCTCTATATACCTTTTACGTGCTATATATCTTATATGGAAATAGGCTGCGTTTTTCTGAAAGTGTATTCCTCTGACAATAATTGCTACAGATGATACCTTATTAAGTTTCTTAATGCATGACTTATTCCACAAATATCCTAATGTGGAAAATAAAATATTTTACAATCTTAAGTCACCTGAAGTTATTACCTGGCAAAATAGATAGCATTATATCAGTGTTGCATTTTCTTGATATTGTTAATGTGCAATAAATAAATAAAGCTTTCTACCTTCAATTTATTTTATTTGCAAAAACAACCTCAACACTTTTTTTACTAGAAAAGGCTGATAGTTGGAAATGAAAAAGGACAAGAACAAAGTGTTCTCCAGAAGATAATTTAGTATTTGTTTTTTAAATTTAAATGCTCTTAATTCTGTCATTCTTGGGCTGATAAATCACAGGAAATCCAGACCTTCTATCAGTGTCACTACATAAAAGTAACCAACAAGTGAGGATTCTGCTATTTTAGATTTAATTATAATACAAGTTCTCATCTACTTTTTTTTTTTGTGGAAGAGTGTTGCTCATTTGCAAATCTATATTAAATAGCTATTTATATTAGACAAACCTGTGTGGTTTTGGAACTCTGGAAAACAATGTTTTGCTAAGTGGACACCAATACTTCATTAATTGCTACTGATCAGCACTTTCTTCCTCCTAGCCAGCTTCTGACTTTAAATCATTTTAGGTGTGCTGCCATCTTTTTTCACTTTGGAAGACCATAAAAACCACTGCTACAGTTTCCTTGTTGAAGATCTTTGTGCAGTTCAGAAAAGATTTTTTAATTGCTCCTTGAATATTTGGGGTTTTGAAAAGGGGAATAAAAATTACTAACAGAAATGTGAAATAATTAATCTAGTTATTTTAATAACTAATGTGGAGTAGTGATGGCTAACACCTTCTTTTTGAAAGCTTGTTCTCAGGGTGTGGACTTTTTGTTGCTGGAGTTTTACTACAACTTAGCCAAATGTAAGTGTTCAGGCTGGACTTTTCCAGGCTAAATATCTACCTAGAATTATACTTTTTTTTTAAAGCTATACTATAGTTGAATTTATTTTTAAGCAAAACTATGTGGTGTAGAATTGGGCAGGGAGATCTTAATAACTCTTTGATGCCTTAGTGTTTTGGAATGGGGACTTAAGAGTTTGCAAATGGGAAAAAGATTTTTACATGTTATATAGTTTCAGAATCACAGTTCTGTGTGTATACAGCAATATTAAACATTGATACCATGAAAGTAGCAGCAGTGTTAGTCTTATGTCCAGCTTGCAAAATATCAAATCAAAACATGCACCTGTCTTGGGAAAAATTCATTTCACTTGGTGAAAGGAGTTTTGTACACCAGACAGCAATGTGGACAAGGCTAATTTTTGCTGTGGCCTTTGCTCTGGGATGAATTCTGCAAGATTGTGAGCTAGTGTGGCCCTTCACTCCCCAGGAAATCAGATTGACATGGAATTGGAGATTAGTGTCGAGAAAGATACACAGTCACAGCTCACTGCAGTCAACCTTATCTAGGAGGTTTAATATCATAGTGGTATTTCATAATATGTGGCACTTTTTCTGATACTAATGCATCAGAAAGATTAGTATTATCCCTCATTAATGTCAGTAGAAATTAGTATAGTTGTTATTCAAAGATTTGAGTCAAACGTTTTACAAAAAATACTTTTCTCATGCACTGTGGTACAATAACTGTGTGTAAAGAATTAATTCTCTTGATCTTGAGGTTCCTTAGGTAAGATGTGGAGGATGAGAGCAAGCTAGGTATACTCTGGGGTGTAAAACTTTTGGATAGAAGCAAGCTTATTTGGGAGGAAGGAAGCAAAGAGCATGGGGAAATAGAGATATGCATGTAGCAGTTTAGGGCAGGTAGAGAGAGACAAAAAACATTAGGTAAGGTGCTGGAAACGGCCTTCTGTAGTTGACTGAAACACCTACAGAACCTGGAACAGAACAATTGAGTGCAACGTAGACTGTAAACTGGCTGTGGCTGGGGTAGTGAAAACACAGTGCAATAGAAAACTGATCCGTGAGATGGGTATTGAAGAATGTGTGTTGTTCCTAGAAAATAGAAATTAAAGTGAGTTTGGTGGGGAAGCACTGTTACTATTATGATCAGCTAAAGAAATAGGTGTCATATGAATAAAATACATTCTTTTTGAATTAAAATCTCTGGTAGAAGAGGTATTATTAGAGCAGTACAGCAGAGTAAGATTTGAAGCTGCCATGTCCTTTGCCTGTAACTTCTTAAATCAAAGAATGGTGTTTATTTTGATAGTAAGTTAAAACACTGTAAGAACTGCAATATGAAGTTACCTTGAATTGAATGTTCACAAACTGGGTTTGCTTTAAGTAAATTTTGGTCTAGAACTCATTTGCTTTTGAAACTGAATCTTTTATAAACTAAGGAAAAAATTCTTGACAGTGAGGGTACTCAGACACTGGAACAGGTTGTCTAGAGCAGTCTTGCAATCTCCATTCTTGGAGATGATTGGAACCTGGCTGGACACAAAACCCTGAGAAACCTAATGTAACTTTGAAATTAGCTGTGCTTTGAGCACAAGGTTAGAACAGATGACCTCTAAATCTTTGTTTCAGCCTAAATTATTCCGTGATTTTTAAGATTAAGATTTTTTAAGTTAAAGATTTTTTAAGTCTTTTAGGGTCTTATTTTTTGGGATTAAGTTGAAATACTTGATGGGGTGCAGTATAGAAAAAGAATTGTAGAGAAGGAGCTTGTAGAGGTGGTTAGTAGAATTAGAATAGTGATTATCAAATAGGAATAATTGCAGTGGAATACCCTAGGGATTGGTCTTGAGTCTTACTTCGTGTTTATATTAGTATGGTGTGTTGTGATATTTGATGTGAGGGAAATAGTGTCAATACACAGGTAAGTTTACAAGAAGCTGCTCTGAGGAAGCTAGACTGGAAAGAAAGTCTGGAGCAGAGTGGGTATCATAGCTGAAACTTCATCTGAAATGATGCATACAGTTCTTGCCATCTGTAGTCAAGAAAGAAGAGTAGATAATACTAGGATAGGTGCAAAGAACAACTGCAAGAAAGATCAGTGGAATAGGTAGTCTGGCAAAATAGTCTGGGAGGAGTTAATTTCATCTCAGCAAACGTGATGAGACACTAATCACCAAACAAGGATTAAAAACTCTTGTAAGTTAAATTAAATTGGCACAAAAATCTTTTGATGTAAATTAATTACATGAAAGTGTTTGGTCATCTTAATGTTTAAAAGGTTCTCAGTAAGACTGTGGGGCAAAAAAGAACCATCATAAATTTAGAAAAGATGATGTTGTGAATTTCTGTAACATAGCGTAACATAACTTTTAAAAAGGAAGAAGCAGTCAATTCTAGAATATTTTTCTTGTAGTCTTGCAAACTTGATCACTAGCTCTGCATGATGTTGCAGAAGCAAGGGAAACAGGTTTGCTAAAGTAAACATGGTCATAGAACTATATTAGCCTTAGAAATCAAATGATTGATAAAAAAATAGCACAGCAGAAATGAAACTGTCTGTAGCAGAATCTTTTTAATAGTCCTGCTCATAATGATCACAATCTTTTCACGGTAATAAATACTGAAAACTGTCAGGAAGCTTTAATCATACATATTCTGAGAACAAAAGCATTTTCTTTGATAAACTGTCTGTTACCTCATAGTGTGTTGTGAACAGTGTATTGTATTTTGTAATAGTAACTTAGGCATGGTTTCATGAAACTTGAAGAGCCAAATTAATGCTTCCTGGACAGGTCCCTGTTCTTTCTCTCCCTCCCATTTTTTTGCCCCTGCTTCCATACGTATAACTTATGTGGGTTCTAGCACTCAGCAGACTGTTTTGTGAGCACCAATGTTTCTAATATTTTTGCCATGTTAGAAAATGATCTTTTAATCATAATGCGCAGTTATAGTTCAATATTGGACAATAATATTAGTTTCAGTTCAAATAAGCGTTTGAAGCTATAATTTTTTCTTTCCGCTGTTAATATTTACTCATTCTTAGTAAATAGCCACATATTAATATCCTACCTGCAAATTTAAGAGAAGCAGGTTAGTCTCAGCATGTGCCTGGAAGATTGCCAGAGCTCTGGTAGCAGTTGTCTTGCTCGACCTGACTGTTCTTTTGATGCTTCATGTTGTGAGGTAGTGGACTTCTGTATGAGTGAGTGGGGCTAGCTTTTATAATTCTAAATTTTTATGGGAAAAGTCCCTTATCAGAGATGTGTATTTAAAGTGTCTGCCTTAAATTTAGTTCTGAGCTAATTTTCACAGAAGTCTTTAAAATCTCATTACTTTAATATGATTTACTGGAAAACATCATGCAAGTGCAGGTCAGTAATGAGCTCTCACAGAAAAGTAGTATTTTTCTTAATTTGACAGGTATGTCAGTTTTATTGAAGAACTACTAAAACACTTAAAAACTTACCAGTCATGAAAAGCTAACAGTGTAAGACTTCTATATTATTTTGAATGAAAGACTTGGGTTCTTTTCAAGCAGTGTAACACAACCCCCCCCACTAAGAAAGTCATCACCTGCATGATATATCTACATCCACAGCCTTTTTAATGGGAGTGGAAGAGAGGTAATAAAAGCCATTAAAGTGTATGATAGCTGCTCCAGGTCTGTTTGTAGAACAGACAAGTATTAATCAAATCTGGGATTTTGAAATGTTTAGGCATTAGCTTACTATGTTGAATTAATCTAATTATTGACTTACTGTCTTTTTCCAATATAGCCAGCAGCCAGCTTCAGGTGTAGCCTATTCCCATCCAACTACAGTTGCTAGCTACACTGTCCACCAGGCACCAGTGGCTGCACACACCGTTACTGCAGCCTATGCTCCAGCAGCAGCTACAGTTGCAGTAGCCAGGCCTGCTCCAGTAGCTGTTGCAGCTGCTGCAACAGCTGCTGCTTATGGAGGCTATCCTACAGCGCACACAGCTACAGATTATGGTTATACACAGAGGCAACAAGAAGCACCACCACCACCACCACCTGTCACTACGCAGAATTACCAGGTGCGTTTAAAAAAAAATCACTTGTGTGATTTTTAAATGATATGTTAAAAGGAAGAGGCCTGTTTGTGTAAGAATGGGACGATATTTGTATTTATTTCTTTTCCATGAATCACAGTTTGAATGCAACTCAAATTACTTAGTAGCTAAAACTGATAGAATGTGAAGTGGCTGTAGTCTCATATGATGCATATAGAGGATTATCAGCAGGAGCTAAGATTTAGACATTCACACAATAAGCATTGAATTGACATTTATCTCCAAATGATTTTGGGAACTACTGCTGAAATACTTGTCTCAGCTAGCCTAAATGTTCAAGTGGCATGCGGTAAACCGGGTCATGGAACTGATTTAGATGAAAAAAATGTTCCAATAAAAATTTTCAGCGGGAGATAGAAATAGTTCCCTTGTTGGATTCCTGGGTGCCACAGGAGCTCTAGTACCAAATGTAAGAGGACAGAAGATTACCTTAGGAGAGGAACTACCCTTTGGGTAGGTTTGGGGTACCCTTTGTGAGACCACTGCCTAAGCTTGTGTGGCTACAGGCTTCTGCAAAAGGGAGCTGTTGTCTGTTTTCATCTTGCCCTGACCTTTGCTGACACTTCCTTGCATTGAATCTAGCAGTTGTCAGCATTTGGGTGGGTCAGTTCAGGATAAGGATTCCACAGAAAACTATCCAACCAAAAAAGGAGTAGCAGCTTTCCATGGGTTTGACAGGCTTCTGCAGAATTTCTTTGGTTCTGCACAGTCATGATGCCAATGCAAGAGATGGAGGTTGGAGGTGGGATCATGTAGGGCTGCGAGGAGAGATGTGATGGTACTTTAGACAACTTCCCATTCTTACGCTGGCTTAAATGTCATATGAAATAACATCCTGTCAGTGACTTGTATTCCTCTTCAGTTCAGGAATAAAGAAACTTAGCAGTACAAATCAGAGTGCTGCATCGGTTTTACAGTTAGAAGATTTCAGTCTGTAGAGGTTATCTTGGGACTTATCTAACATAAGTGTTTATTCCTGTTCAGTTTTTAAGAGTGAGAAGTTGCAGTTTTTCCTGTCTGTCTAGATTCACACAATGCAAGCATATATGCACATCAGTAACCCTAGCCCATTGGTTTCAATCAGACAGCTTAGATGCAGAAAGATGAAGGGTTTTATGTGGCCAGGTAGTTTCCCATTGGAAATGCGAGCTTTATTTGTATTTTTATCAGCTTTTTTGATACATTAGCATTTGTTAGTCAGTCTTCAGTGGATATTTCTAGGCTGGTGTGCTTATGCACAAGAGTTATCAAACTCTTATGGCATGGCACATAGTTAAAATGTGCATTTACTATGCGACAGCGGACACTGAAATAGTATGTCCCTTGTAACAATTATTTAACTTTTTAGTCCTAAAGTTATCAAGGCATTATCTAGATTTTAATTAGTATTTTTGTTTGTTGAAAAGGACTCTATTGTTGCTGTATGTTATAAATTCCTTTGCATGGCTTTTGTAATTTGTTACATATGGTAATGAATCGAAACCTAGGAGTCTTTCCAGTAGCATGTTTACTCATAATTGTGAGGTAATTAAACTAGTCAGTTATTAGATGCATTCAGACAGAAAAGGATCCCATAAACTAAAGAAAAATAATTCTACTTTACACAGGTTGGATGGAAAAGAGATTTTATTGTTCTATTTCTTTGAAATAAAAATAAATTGTATACATTAGTTCATTTCAGCTAATGTAGTTTGTGCCTTGCTACCCCTCAGTTGATCAACTCTTTACACTTTACCATAAATATGATGAGGATGGGAGAATATATGTACATGCATATAGTGTCTTCCAAGCCCTCCCCTTCTAAGCTTACTAACCATCTCCTGAGTTCTGGAGGCTTCAAATGGGCTACTTGCCTTGCCTTAATAAACTAGATATGGTTCTCCAATGGAATAATTGATACACCAAAAAGTAAAGAAGGCTTTAAAAGTATTACTTTCATACTCTAAAAAATATAACCAGGAAAAGCATTGTTGATGATGGGATTTTTAAACACAGTAAAGGGTCATGCTTGTAAATTTGTGAATTTATTGTGGTTTGTGGAGATCTGTGGTGTTTTTTTCCTTCATATTTTACAGGAATGTAATCTGATACAATCATTATGAAAAACTAGCGAGAATAGTTCCTTTTTGGTAACAAAAATAATTTGTAATGGAAAGTGATTTAATAGCATGAGGTTAATTCCTATATTAAGTCTGAAAAAGACCATCAGGGTTGTCTTCAGGCCTGAAGTGTCTGTAAACTTAAATTTCTTTAATACATATGTTAGTATATAGTGTATCTGTAAAATTTTTTTTAATTCTACTTTAGTAGAATAGAAGAAAATTCTTTGACTCTGTTAATGATTTTTATTACTCCAGATATATACTTAAGGAGAAATTTGCTGTTTTTTCTTTTTTGAATTTTTAGGATTCCTATTCTTATGTTCGATCTACTGCCCCAGCTGTAGCTTATGACAGCAAACAATACTATCAACAACCAACAGCAACTGCTGTGGCTGCTGCTGCCCAGCCTCAACCTTCAGTAGCTGAATCATACTACCAGACAGGTGGGTGGCATGATTCAAACTGCTGTCATTATACACAATCTGTGTACTACTTTAATACCTTAAAAATCTGTCTTTGAATATTTCACATTATCTAGATTTTTAATATTTTTTTTTTTAGTTTTGACTGTCAATGTGTAGAAAAACTTGCTGCACCTAGAACTTGAACATTATTGTGACACTGCCATAAGTAACTATCTTTGAGGTTTGGATTGTTATTAAATATACTCAAAACATACTTCTAGGAAAACTTTTGCTGAAGTAGGCTCAAAAAACCAATGGTGGGTTCAGATGATAACTTGGTTAGACTTTTTTTTAATTCTTTAGTTAATGTATGTAGTTCTTTAATTATTAGTATCATGAATGCTGCAAAACATAAATGCTATTTACTTTTTTTACTATAATTAGGAATAGTAGGAAAGTTTAGATGCACTTTGGTTTAGTGTACTCTAGTAAAAAACCATTGAACTAGAAAGTTGTTTAAAAGCATGGCAGCACAGTTAAAAATACAAAAATAAATCTGAGGCTTACTAGTGTGAGCTGTGACACAATTAAACAGTTGTGTGATATATGTTAGGTGATGCATAATCATTACAGTAAAAACAAAGCAAAACAAAAAAGCAAAAAACCAACCAAACTAAAACAAAAAACTTGTTATGTTTTTATTCCCCGGTATATCATTAAGTATCACTTAATATGGTTTGCATTTCATTCAACTAAAACATATCAGTGTTTGTACGCTTCTATTTTCTATCCTAATTAGCTCCAAAAGCAGGATATAGCCAAGGGGCAACTCAGTATACCCAAGCCCAGCAAACACGACAAGTGACAGCTATAAAACCTGCAACCCCAAGTCCAGCAACGACTACATTTTCTATATATCCAGTATCCTCTACTGTGCAGCCAGTAGCAGCTGCAGCTACTGTTGTTCCATCCTATACTCAAAGTGCAACCTACAGTACAACAGCAGTTACTTACTCTGGTAAGAATTTTGCATATTATGTTGCTGGGATCTTTGCAATTGTTACAGGAGAGGATTTAAATACTCAGAATTTTAGCAGTTTGTGTTCAGTTACACCATAGTCTACTGAGAAGTATCAACCAGTTAAATCATAATAAGGGCAAATATTTTGATGTATCTTTAAAAGAGATTTTATGTTTGTATATGCCTATTTTGTTACATGTGAGAATATACAAAGCATTGGCATTGCTACATGCACGGTGTTTTGTGACTTAATGTAAGGTTTGGAGAGAAAAGATGAGGGATAGAAAAAATAAGGAAACTCATCCACACAAATATAACCCAGGGAAATTGGGAGCATGCTGCCATCAAACAGCAGTTCCAGAGACAGGGAGGGGCAGTCCAATATAAATCTTGTAAGTTTGGGTTGTCTTGACCCAAAATGGGAGGAGAATGGGTGCTAAAAAAAAGACTTTCCTTCAAACATTAGAAATCCAAAAAGTAGTTAAACATGAAAAGACGTTAATTTTATGACCAGATGGTAATCAACTGTCATATTATAGCTACCTTGAACTTTTTGTTTTGTTTTCTGATTAAAAAGGGATTTTAAGACTTCTTTGAAACAGAGCCTGATCAGAGGATTAAAATAGTTGAACCAGTAGATGTAGAAAGTTTATGGGAAAACTGGCTCAAAGGTATGAAAGCCCAGTTTCCTTGATTTATTCAGCTTTGATACTAGAAATCAAGGAGTGTGTAGACAGGGTGTGCTGCAGAGGTTTTAGCAGGCAAGCAACTTCTCTGCACTAAACCAATTTAAATCAGTGAAATAGAATGTAATAGCACTAGCCATTCTGTCTTTTATCTTAATTTTTTTTTCCCCTTCCTCTACATAATGTCTGTCCTCCTTTTCATTTTGGAACTTGAACAATAAATCTGGTTCTGGAAGACTGCTTACTTCAAGTGCCCTTTGATAAATCTTTTATTAAAATTCTTGTTACATAATATTTGGTCTTACCAGATGTACCAGGAAATTTCACATATTCTTTAGGGATGCTTTGATATATCTAACATAACTGTGTGTCTGTAAAGATTTGTCTAAAATCAAATATCTTCCTGATACAAGTGGTATGCTATGTATTTGTGTACTGTGAAACATCAAGAAATATTCAGACCGCCTAACAGGATCTCAGTAAATTGTTTATAATCCTGCCCTTCACCCCCCTCCCAACTCTGTTGTGCAACATGCTTGGAATTATTCAACTGATACATGATATACAGTGATGTAACATTTATTTTACTTTGGTCTTTGAGGTGCCTCTTATTCCGGCTATGAAGCTGCAGTGTATTCAGCTGCATCATCCTATTACCAGCAGCAGCAGCAGCAACAGAAACAGGCAGCGGCAGCAGCTGCTGCTGCTGCAACAGCTGCTTGGACAGGG
>VZUD01003172.1:0-11432 GCA_013401065.1 Cepphus grylle
CTAGCAGGTGCATGGAAAGTTTTAGAGCTTGGGTATAAAAGCTGAGGCTTGAGAAGCAATAAACGATTTTGTGCTTATCACAGCCGGAGTCCGTGCCCTCATATACCACAAATCAAGTCTTAAGTTGCAGGACTACAGAAAGAACAGATGCTTACCAGATCTTGGTACTTTCTTTGAGTACCTCTACTACAGCACCAAAGGTTCACATCTAAAAATACTAATTAGGTGGGCAGTAAATGAGAAAGTGCCCTTTAGAAGAAGTCTTTTTTGGGGGGAAATTTATAAATCTTAGTCTTCAAGCCTGAACCAAAGCTCACAGAAGTCAGCAGAAAAATTCCCATTAACTTCAGTGGCCTAGATCGGGTCCTGAAAAAGAAAATACCATGTATCACTTTCAGTATCTTCTATAAAGTAAAGCCAGAAAACCTCTACTGCTTCTAAAACACCATATATTAAACAGTGACTCTGAAGAAGTTAATATTTATATTACGCAAATCCCATTATATTTAAATGCATTTTATAGCACATGTGAACAGGGAAGTACAATAAGTGACATATTTACTCTGACCTTATGCTGTCTGTAGCTTGGATGTATGAGTAACTCATAGCAGAGACCCACATGATCCAAAATCATTCTCCTCTTCCCCACAAATTGCACCTATGATGAAAGAAGATATTTTGCAGAATTTGCTCCATAAGCATGATTTCCATTTCTTATAAAAATCAGAAAAACAGAACGTCAGGAGACTAGAATGACCCTGGGTGGCTGAATTTTTATGCTAAGCCTAGAATTAATTCAGCCATTGCTATTCCAATGCCAGTAAATTGTAAACAGTGTCACATAAATAATACATCAGTAATGGAGTATGATGGTGTGGACAGTAATAACAGTACCAAGTTTTGGGGATACTTGACCAAGCATACAGATTCGCAATTCCCAGCAAGATCACTAGTGCAAGATCAGGTTGTATGTCACATGGACCGGTTTGAATACTTATGCACAAAAGGAAGAAGTTAAGAATTTCTTGCTTAAGTTAAATTAGGGCTGTTTGGTTTTAAGTTTATTTTAAAGTGTATTGAAACTTGATTACTTTTAGTAATAGGTGAAGTACTGCAGAGTCAAGGAGCAGAAGAATTTTTAAAGACCTAACATCACTCTAGTGATATTTTTAAGCATATTAATTGGCAGGTGCTTCTCACAAATGAGGAGGTGACTTTCTGAAAATATATCTGCCTTGAGTATACCATAGCTTATTTTGTAACTTTTATCAACAATAGAATTCACCACCTGTAAAAATGAAGAAGATGATAGCACACATTTTTAGAAAGAAGTAATTGAGAGGAAGCTTTCCTCCCCAAAATGAAGTGAAGCAATGAATAGACCAGATCAGAAAGGGAATATGGTCAAAACTAGGCAACTGTCAAATTCTGCAGAAGTGTTCAGAGTCATGTTCCAACCCTCTGGGACAATAAATCTGCCAATAATTGCAAGTGTTTGGGACTCATTATCATTTCAATATGATCACTCCTTGAGTAGTGATTATTCATGCAAATAAAGTTTACAGGATCTGGTCAGTGCATATAGTATGATTGTTCTTCCAGCAAGACCATGGGTGGGCAGTGACAAGTCCTATTGCTCAGCTGTCTGTGGTCCTCACAGCTTAAAAAGGCAGTCCTTGGAAAGATCAAAAGAAATCAAGTGTTTAATAATAGTGCTGTCAGTAACTGGTTCATAGTCATTTTCTCTTTTTCGCTTGAGACAGTTATCCTTAATGCCCAACAGAGAGAGGACATTCCATCCCATCTGCCATGCTCAGTATAAAAGCTGAGGGATTAAAAGGGTCAGGTTGGCTCTTCTTCTTTGGCTCCTCTCCAACGGCTCTTCTCAGTGGACTGCTTCTTCAATGGCTCTCTTTCTTCAGTGACTGACATCTGAGGAGGATCCTGTCAGCTCATTTTCCTTTTGATCCTGGTCAGTGTGTTCCAGTTCCCATTTGTCACTGAGTCCAGTCTGGAATTTTCCTAGTGCCTGCCAGTGATATCTCCCTGGGAGCTTGATATGGTTTTGTGTATATTTATATATATTGTATCTATTTCATTGTTTCTTTTTTTTAATTTTATTATTAATATTTCATGAAAGTAGTTTAGTTTTTTCTAAACTCACAAATCTCTTTATCTCTCTTCTTCCTCTCCTTGGAGCAAGAGGTGGGGGAGAGCACCTGTTGTTTTGTCATTGGCCAACCTGGTCCAAACCACAACATACATACCCAGAGCTGAGAAGGAAGAAGAATATGATGCTGTATATCTTACCTTCATGATGACAGACAGAGTGTTTTACTATAAATGTTTATGCATTAATACACAGAAACCTGTCATACTAAGGTTTTTCTAGATATTTTAATTCTGCTGATGCAAAATGAGAGTGAAATTACAGGTGCCAGTCTGCAATGTAGAATGATGATAAAAAACATTTTGGAGTGGTTGGTCACATCTGGAGCCTTTTGGGATGCAAAAGTACTGGAGGATTATTGCAAAACTTAGGGACACTTGTGTTACCATAACTTTTTTTTTAACCTTAATTAGTAGATTTAATTAATTTTTTTTGTTGGAGGGAAGATCTTGCTGGTTATACTTACTTAGCTAATCAGCTAATTCATCAGCAAAGCAAAAAGAAGATCAGACCTTTAGCTCTTGTCAAAAAACATTTTTAGTTTGACCTTAGAGTGAGACAGGCTAGTATAAAAGCATGGATCAGTAGATTTTTTCATTAATTTCAGCATATTTTAAAACTCCATGATATACAGTCCCCAAATCTGACCTACCACTCTGAGTATGCAGTTGTCAACAACATTATATAGTGTTGAAAAAAAAATTATAACAACTTTGGGAATTTGTCTTTTTCCTCCTTTATCATAATACTTTCATAACACAGCAAAATCAACAGACAAACATCTAGAGAGAGGCAGATGGATCCACAACACACACATGACCACTGTACTGTGAAGGCTATGGGAGTAAGAGTGCCTCACTCTATTTTGTAATTTTTTTAGTTCTTCCTGTATGGATGTCACGGGTAGAGTGATTAACTTCACTAGTAAGAGAGTAGTAGTGAAATATTTATTAATATAAAACAGTGATTTAACAAAGTTAGTCGTGAACGCAACAGTGTTTTATGAGATTCAATGGCAAGGTACACTTGATTATTTACTGTATAGAGGACAGGGTCAGACAAGCTGTCAGGGAGACCCTCCCATTGAGTCACGAGGTTCAGAAAGGACCCCCTGGCTTCCTAAACTCCTTCTCAGAGAGGAGTCTAGGTGCGGCTGGATCCAATCCTAGTCCCAGACTTGGTCAACGGTTTATGTCTGAAGGATTATATATGCGCAATCAATCCTTTATCTCACTTAGCTAAGATTTCAAAGTTTAGCATGCTCTTAGTCACTTACTGAGAATCTGTTGCGGCAAGGAATCTCTCAACCTCGAGGAGTAGAACCTTAAGTGAGTGTCCCCACTCAAGGGGAGATCCTGGCGTGCAGCCCGCTGCCGTGCAGGAGAGCTCAAAGGGCTCTTGGGCTGTCCACTATTTATAGAGTAAGAGAATTGACCTATAGTCATATTCGCATGGGAACAAAATATCTAGGTCCCCACTCCAGACAGTGTTTTGGCTGTGTTGCCAGCCATCCCCCAAAGTTACAACTCCCACTGATGGTTATGGCTTGAGCAGGAGCCAGGGGGGAGTGGGGGGAGGAAAGGGGGAAAAGGGGAGAGCACACCGCCACAACGGACCATGTTAATATAGCCTAACACAGCAGTCTTTTACCATTATCAAAGGCCCAGTTGCCATCTATTGAAAAATCTCTGCATGAATTTGAGACTATTATGAATTAATATTTATTTTTATATTATTTGTCATTTCTATTTGATAATATGTGTATGGGAACACAAAAGGGTTTCAGAAAGGTTTGATTCTTCATGTTTCCAGTACATAATAGTATTTCAAAATCCTTGCAAAATTTCCATCAGATTGCTGAAGTAATAATTATAGAATCATAGAATCATAGAATAGTAAAAGATCATCTAGTTCCAACCCCCCTGCCATGGGCAGGGACACCTCCCACCAGACCAGGCTGCTCAAAGCCCCATCCAATCTGCCCTTGAACACCTCCAGGGATGGGGCATCCACAACTTCTTTGGGCAACCTGGTCCAGTGCCTCGCCACCCTCACAGTAAAGAATTTCTTCCTAATATCCAATCTAAATCTACTCTCTTTCAGGTTAAAACTGTTACCGCTCATCCTATTGCTCCACTCCCTCATAAAGAGTCCCTCCCCATCCTTCCTGTAGGCCCCCTTTAAATACTGGAAGGCTGCTATAAGGTCTCCCCAGAGCCTTCTCTTCTCCAGGCTGAACAACCCCAACTCTCTCAGCCTGTCCTGATAGGAGAGGTGCTCCAGCCCTCTGATCATCTTCGTGGCCCTCCTCTGGACCCACTCCAACAGGTCCATGTCCTTCTTATGTTGGGGACTCCAGAGCTGGACACAGTACTCCAGGTGGGGTCTCACCAGAGTGGAGTAGAGGGGGAGAATCACCTCCCTCGACCTGATGGCCATGCTTCTTTTGATGCAGCCCAGGATACAGTTGGCTTTCTGGGCTGCGAGCACACATTGCCGGCTCATGTTGAGCTTCTCATCCACCAGCGCCCCCAAGTCCTTCTCCTCAGGGCTGCTCTCAAGCCATTCTCCGCCCAGCCTGTTTTGTGCCTGGGATTGCCATGACCCAGGTGCAGGACCTTGCACTTGGCCTGGTTGAACTTCATGAGCTTGGCACGGGCCCACCTCTCAAGCCTGTCCAGGTCCCTCTGGATGGCATCCCTTCCCTCCAGCATGTTGACCGTGCCACACAGCTTGGTGTCGTCAGCAAACTTGCTGAGGGTGCACTCAGTCCTGACATCCATGTCGCTAAGAAAGATGTTAAATAGTACCGGTTCTAGTACTGACTCCTGAGGAACACCACTTGTCACTGGTCTCCACTTGGACATCGAGCTGTTGACCACAACCCTTTGAGTGCAACCTTCCAGCCAGTTTCTTATCCACTGAGTGGTCCATCTGTCAAATCCATGTCTCTCCAATTTAGAGACCAGGATGTCGTGTGGGACAGGGTCAAATGCTTTGCTCAAGTCCAGGGAGATGATTTCAGTTGCTGTCCCCTTATCCACCGATGCTGTAACATTGTCGTAGAAAACCACCAAATTTGTCAGGCACGATTTGCTCTTAGTGAAGCCATGCTGGCTGATGCTGATCACCTCCTTATTTTCCATGTGCCTTAGCAGAGTTTCCAGCAGGATCTGTTCTGTGATCTTGCTAGACACAGAGGTAAGGCTGACCAGCCTGTAGTTCCCCAGATCTTCCTTTTTTCCCTTTTTAAAAATGGGTGTTACGTTTCCCCTTTTCCAGTCAGTGGGTGGTACCTCATTCTCCCAGTCCCTGCCTTTGCCTTCTGCAACTTGGGTGGTGTGGTTAGAGCCCTTACCAGTGAAGACTGGTAGCTTAGTTGGGAAGAACATAGTGTGGGGCACGTAATACTGAGGTTGAACACACATCTTAAATCTCATTATCCTTGCCACCTCCCCCATCTAAGTAAATAATCATCCTTCTCCGACTTTTATGCATTTGTTGTAATATCTCATATCTGAACTCCATTCCTAACAGTGTCCTTGACTTTCAGTGTTTCCCTTTTACTGTCCTCTTGTAGCTGCTGCATTCAAAGTCTGTTCTGCTCCTAACTTCATCTTATTCTCCTCCTCAAGTGCTAAATAGCTTTGTACAAAGTGTGTATGCATGTGTCTATATATGTGTGTGCATGTATAAAGAAGTATCAGTATATACAAGGTTTTTTCCATTGTTTCCTATACCCAAAGCTCCCTTTTTGCCTTTCTTGACATTTTCTATGCACAAAACATCATGAGGCAACTTTTTCACAGTCACATGTCTCAGTGCAGAAATCTCAACAGCCTTTAAAATTTTGCCAGGAAAATATTTTAAGAGATATTTAACCCTTTACATGTGTCAAGTATATTCAGATTTTATTGAGACAGCTAATAACATACAAATGTCCTTTGTTAATTTTACCTTACCTATCTGCAGACAACAGGGTGCCAGCTGCCCTTATCCTTTTAATGCTTTCCTTGTTTCCATCCTTGCATTCCAGTACCCAAAAGGGAACAGAGAAAAAATTGCATTCAGTTAAACAAAAAAACTGTACTTTTGGCTAAGGCATGCATAGTATCTTTATGCAAACCAAACGAAATTACAAAGTGGCTATCTTACTGAATCTTTAGAGGAATCAGGCATTCTTTTTATTATATTGTTAGCTAATATAACACACATACATACTCTACACAGGTTCCTTAACTGAACTATGTAATGCTATGCTAGATCTTACTTCACCAAGGAATATTTCTTGAGTCTGACCCTGGCTCTGATGGCAAGAATCCAAGACCACGACACTGAGGTCTTTTAACAAAGCACTGGCTCAATCAGGACAAGGACCTGGGTGACCCTGCTTGGGGTGGGGGGGAGATCCAGAGATCCCTTCCAACCTCAACCATTCAGTGATTCTGTGATTCAACAGTGACCACAGAACCACCCTTTCAGAGAGAGGCATTGACACTCAGCACACTATCCTGCACTGTCAGCAGGGAGGGTGCAAAAATTACAAGGATTTACTGCTCTCCTAATACTGCTGATTCACTGACAAAAATGGAATTAAATTGCACAATATTAGTACTATACATAGGCCTTCTACCCCTGTGGCAGACTGCAATATTTCTAAAGACATTTCCATTGGTGACAGAAACAGATTATCTACAAAACTCTCTGACCAACACTGGATCAAACAAGATCATTAGTAATTTTGTACCCACACCTTTGCTCTTGTTTAGAATCATAGAATGGTTTAGGTTGGAAGGGACCTTGAAGATCATCTAGTTCCAACCCCCGTGCCCTGGGCAGGGACACCTCCCACTAGACCTGGTTGCTCAAAGCCCCATCCAGCCTGGCCTTGAACACCTCCAGGGATGGGGCATCCACAGCTTCCCTGGGCAACCTGGTCCAGTGCCTCACCACCCTCACAGTGAAAAATTTCTTCCTAATATCTAATGTGCAAGTGCACATTGCCCGCTCACGTTGTAGGTTGGGATTTTGTAAACTAGCTCAAAATACAGCACTCAGGTAATTTGAAGAGGAATATGACATCAAAATTTACAGATGTATTTAAGAAAAAAATAAAAATTAAAGGTTGCTGTTCAACTGAACAGAATTATGGACTAGTCTGGTGCAGGAACAACTACATCCTAACAGATGATGTCCCTATTACTATTCACTTGAGCAGCTCCAGGTCTGGATGCCTATCTGCTACACTTGACCCTCAAGTCTTTCCTGACAGTCAGCTGCAGTACTTCTACTGCATTGGTAAATGATATCATGAATATGGTTTAAAGGAAAGGGATGTAAAGTTTAACGAGCTGTTGGCATTTCTCCTCTGTTTTGTCATCTATTAATTGCACAAAATAACCTCATGGCAAATTCAGCACATTTGGAAGCCCTTATCAGAAAGAATCTAAACTTGGGCACAGAAAGTTTATGGTGAAATGAGCATCCCTCTAAAAGGACATAGTTTCAAAGTGTTCACTGATACTGAGACAATTTCTGCCAGGAAAAAAAGCTTTGTGACTTTTAAGTTCCATCCCCAGGAGGGAAGTCTAGGACTTGTTATAAGCCCAGGGGCTTTTGACCAAAGCATGGGGAGAGATAGGCATCTCAGAAGGGAGACAGGTTGCTGACTAGGAAGGTATTTGCAGATTGCAATCAATGAAATTAGGGAATTAGTCAGTTTTTAACTGCGTTCACAAAAACTGT
Organism: Cepphus grylle; assembly: GCA_013401065.1. Lineage (NCBI taxonomy): Eukaryota > Metazoa > Chordata > Aves > Charadriiformes > Alcidae > Cepphus > Cepphus grylle. The sequence continues at coordinate 7,916 of VZUD01003172.1, forward strand.
TCTTCCCTCTTGTTGAGTGATTGACTAAGTGAACTGCAGAAACTGTCCTGGGAGTAAGAATTCTCGCCTCTACAGTAAATGCCCTGATCACTAGTTCACAGGGTCCTATTACCTTTTGTACATAATTTTCCTGGAATCTAGCATATGTTTCTGCATACCAATAGCTTCAGATGCTGGGAGGGGGGGCATCTATCTTTTGGCTAGCCAAGACTCTTCTGTCCCTGCAGTATGTGGAAAGTAGCAACTAGAGCTGTATATTTGAAAGGGTCTGATTCTGTGTAATATATTCTGAGAATATTTACCAAGGCTGGTAGAGGGAACCTAAATGGAAATATGCCTAGTTTCTATAGTGCAGTGGATCTTAAGGCAGGAGATGTCAAATTGGGCTGTGTGGTGCTTGACAAAATGTTGAGTCAAAAAGAAACATACCTATGAGTTCATAGCTGCCAGCAGCTGAAAGTGGATATTTTAGATCACAATATTCTGCTTAGTACTTCAGTTCCAAGTCCTTCTTTAGGTACCTACATCCTTTACTAGATCTAGCCCATATAGTTTTTATAATATTTTGAATAATTAAAATGTATAATTAGTATTGATATTGTGATAGCTCAGGCAGAATCAGGGCTTCATTGTGCTAAGCTCTTCCAGACAGGTAGATGCAAGCCTCTGATACATAAAATTTGTCATCTAAATAGACAAGGCTTTTGTAGAAAAGCAACAGATAAAGCTGAAAAAACAAACAAGAATGATGCAACAAAAACCCACAACATTTGTCCACACTGGAGGATTGACAGTTGATCTCATATGGCATGAATAAGAGGAAAAGAAAAGGAGGCTCTGCTTGGCCTTACAGAGAACTAACTGTTGCATCCAGAGGAGGGCAACAAAGCTGGTGGAAGAGGATGGAAGGCATGTCCTATGAGGAGTGACTGAGGACTCTTGGTTTGTCTAGTTTGGAGAAAAGGAGGCTGAGGGGCAACCTCATTGCTCTCTACAGCTTCCTGAGGAGGGGAAGTAGAGGGAGAGGTACTGAGCTCTTCTCCCTGGGATCCAGTGATAGGATGTGTGGGAATGGTTGAAAGCTGCGCCAGGCTTCTGTTTCAAGCAGGATATTGGATCCCTGGAATACCAGAGGCTTTCATGCTTCCTGGTGTGATACAGGGGACACCTGCACTGTGACGGAAGAGAAAGAATGAGCACTCTCACTGTCGGTTAGGTAATTATTTTGCTCCTTGCAAAGTTCACTCTTCATCCATTCAGGTAGTCCCTGCTACATTACTTCCTACAACATACAACTCACATCACAGATTATTTTTCCCCCAAGGTTAAACATCCTTGGGGTACACACCGGGTCTCCCCATCCTTACACATTACCCACTAAGTACACCTGAGTCCTTGAGGAAAGACAATCCCATGAATGGGTTTGCCTTTTCCCAAGGGAGAAGCAACCCACACTGCCTTCCCCAACCACTTCCCTGTGTGCACTACGGGACAGTATGTAGGGGCTTGGTTTGGGCAGGACCAGGACAGTTAGTAGATCCTCTGGTGTTAACCAGCCCAGTGGCTACTGCTAAATTTATATCTCAGTGCTTCCATGCCCCAGTGCCCAATGCTCTCAGCATAGTCTTTAACAATTCATTATATCTCTCAATCTTTCCAGAGGCTTGTGGGTGATACACCTACTCAATGCCATGTTTCTTGGCCCAGGAGTTTATGAGGTTATTTCAGAAATGAGTCCCATTGTCTGCCTCAATTCTTTCTGGGTACCATGTCCCCACAAAATTTGCCTTTCAAAGCCTAAGATGGTGTTTCAGGTAGTGGCATGGTTTACAGGGTATGTTTCTACCCAACCAGTAGTTGCTTCCACCATGGTGAGCACATAGCACTTGCCTTGGCATGTTTGTGGCAGCAGTCCAATATAGTCAATTTGCCAGGCCTCACAATATCGAAAACCCAGCCACCACCCTCTATTCCAGGGAGATTTTACTTGTGTGGCTTGCTTGATTGCAGCACGTTTCACATTCATAGGTGACCTGTGTGACAACTTCCACCCCTCGATCACAAGCCCATCTGTATGGTGCATATCTGTCCTGGTTTGAGGTAAAACAGAACCAATTTTCTGTTCAGTAATTTTATTTCTTAGCTAGGCCTCTTCTAACTCTCTGAAATTAACAGCATGTTGTGTCTAAAATGGTTTGTTCAGAGTGATAAGACAGTTTGTGCCAAGGAATGGTATGCAGAGAGGCCCTTGCTTATACTTATTGCTATAATAACCAAGGTCAGCTAATTTCGTTATTTGCCCCATTGGAGGGTCGGAAGTGGAAAAGCATAGAGGGGTCCCACCTGTGGGGAGGAGCGGACAGGACAGGTGACCCAAAATTGACAGGGTATTCCATCCCATCTGCCCCATGCTCAGTATAAAAGCTGGGGGATCAAAGGGTCAGCTCTCCCTTCAATGGCTGATGTCCAAGGAGGACCCTGTCTGTTCATCTGCCTTTTATCCTGATCCATGGGTTCCTGACTCCAACTCTGGAACCCAGTTCCCACTCATCGCTGAGTCCAGCCTGGGACTTATTTCCTTTTTATTTTATTCTTAATATTTCATTAAAGTAGTTTAGTTCCTTCTAAACTCATAAATCTCTTTATCTCTCCTCCTCCTCTCTGTGTACAAAAGGTTGGAGGGGAGCATCTGTCGCTGGCCATTGGCCAATTTGGCCAAAACCAGGACAGATTTATTGGTGCCCAATGTGGGGCATGAACGGAGCTCTGATAGATTGCCTGAATAGTTTGAATTCCGGCTTGTTCAGGGAGAACAGACAGTTCACATCATGTCATTCTTATGCGAAATCTTATATCGTGTCTTTAGAGAGCATTGTATGAAGTTAATTGATGCAATGGGTTTTAACTGGTCGAATATATTGCATGGTTTTTTTCTTCTTTGTGTTTGGATGCGGTGGTCTAAGCGTGCTATGTTGGTGTGGATTTGCCTTCAGATGTATAAAATAATTGCTTGGATAACGGTTCTACCTGCATATCTTGGGCATCTCATGATGGAGTCTTTTACTAATTACACTTTCGGGATGGATTCTTTTACTAATTACATTCTTGGTTTTACCTGGGGAAAGTTTACTTTGCCCTTGGATGATTATGCCAAAGTGACAGTAACAGAATCAGGGGATAAAAAACCTTATGAAAAACCTTTGGGCTGTTTTGAGAGTGAATGTTACTTTCATTTGTATGTGATTTTGGTTTTGGGTTTCCTGAATGTGTTGCAGGGGTGGTTTATTGTTAAATATCAGTGCAGGAATATTATGTGACATCTGATATTGCTACTCAAACCCCATGGCCAAAGTCAAAGATAGCAGAAACTCAGACAGCCCCGCCTCCAAAAGCCACAGCAGAAACTCAGACAGCCCTGCCACCGAAAGCTGCAGTAGGAATTCAGACAACCCCCCCCACTGAAAGCTACATCAGAAACTCAAACAACTCAGATTACTGCCCAAGTCACAACACAGAC
>VZUD01003172.1:11663-31067 GCA_013401065.1 Cepphus grylle
CCCCCCCCCCCCCCCCCCCCCCCCCCCCCGCCTGTATCGCCAGCCCCTCCCCCGCCCGCAGCGGCTCCAGCTGCTCCAAAACCACGACAATCATCTCTCCCTAGATGTCCCAGTGTTTCGTGGGCCCATTGAGCTACAAATATCTCCCAGTCCAGGTCTACCTGAGCCACTTCAATTTTCACAGCCTTCTCTACCTGTTCGTTGTTTCGATATTCTTCAGTGCACAGCATTTGGGCATGCAAGCATCTACATGATGTACCTTTAGAGCAATGTTTTCTACCGGGGCAACGATGGCTTGTCACAATACAGCAGCCCAGATGGATTTAGCTCTGCAATGTCAAGTTGGTCTTCTTCCATAGCTGCAGCCACCCCCATAGGGCATTTGACAACATCCATAAGTCAGTACAGAGAGAGAGTACTGGCCACTTTTCTTGTTCAGCAGTCCATTGGGCTAGTTGGATGGCTTTCACTTCTGCAAACTGACTTGACTCACCTTTTCCTTCAGTGGCTTCAAAGACTTGTCATGAGGGACTTCCACTTCTGATGGTTTCCTACAGAGCATAATGCCTTTCATCTTCTGATAACTCATTATATGGTGGTGCCTCTTGAGCATGAACCACCTCCTCAGGCAATGCTCCAAAATCTCTGCCTTCTGGCCAGTCCATGATATCTTCCAGGATTCCTGGTGTGACTGGGTTTCCCCAGTCAAGCCCATTGCATGATCAACACTACCCACTTACTCAATGTAGCGTTGGTTGCATGATGTGTAGAGGGGACGTTTCCTTTGAACATCCAGTGTAGCATGGGCAATCATGGTTCCAAAAGGAGCTGTGCTTCTTTACCAGCAATTTCTGAAGCTGCTTGAACCCCCTCATATGCTGCTAGTATCTCTTTTTCAGTCGGGGTGTAGTGGGCTTCTGATCTTAAATACCCCCTACTCCAAAACCCTAACAGTCAACCTTGGTTTTCTCCCAATGTTTTCTGCCAGAGGTTCCAGGTGAGGCCATGCTCCCCGGCTGCAGTGTAGAGCACATTTTGCGCACACGGTCCTATACAGACAAGCCCAAGGGCTACCACACAAGCTATCTCCTGTTTGATCTGCTCAAAGGCTTGCTGTTGCTCAGGGCACCATTCAAATTAATTCTTCTTTCAGGTCACTCAACAGAGAAGGCTCACAAGCTGACTATAACCTGGAATATGCGTTCTCCAGAATCGCAAAAGGCCTAGGAAAACTTGTGTTTCTTCCTTGTTAGCTGGAGGGGACATAGTTGCTATCTTGTTGATCACATCCATAGGGACATGATGATGTCCATCCTGCCATTTTACTCCCAAGAACTGCATCTTCTGTACAGGTCCAATTGACCTTGCTTCTTTATATGGTGAAACCAGCTTTCAGAAGAATCTGAATTACTCTTTTTCCCTTCTCAAACAGTTCTTCTGCTTTGTTGCCCCACATGATGATGTCATCGATGTATTGTAGATGTTCAGGGGCATCATCCTGTTCCAGTGCAGTTTGGATTAGTCCATGGCAAATAGTAGGGCTGTGCTTCCACCCCTAATGCAGTCGATTCCAGGTGTATTAGACACCCCTCCATGTGAAAGCAACCTCTGGCCTGCACTCTGCTGCCAAAGGGATTAAAAAAAACCACATTGGCAATGTCAATTGTAGCACACCATTTGGCAGCATTGGACTCCGTTCATATTGGAGTTCTAGCATGTCTGATACAGCAGCACTCAGCGGTGGCATGACTTCATTCAGGGCTTGATAGTCTACTGTTAACCTCCACTCTCCATCAGGCTTTTATGCTGGCCATATGGGACTATTAAAGGGTGATCAAGTCTTGCTGATCACTCCTTGGCTCTCCAATTGATGAATCAGCTCATTGATGTGAGCCAGGGATCTTTAGAGAGGCCAGGCAGGGTAGATAGCTGTTTCATAGAATCATAGAATAGTTTGGGTTGGCATTCCATCCCATGTGAGTCATGCCCAGTCTGTAGCCAGGAGCTGCTGGGGTAGGGGGCAGGAAGTCACTGCTTGGGAGTGGGTTGGGGCATCCCGGTCTGGTGAGCAGTGGTACCATAATCGTGTTTGTACATTCCTCTGTCAGTGTTATTGTTGTTGTTTTCTTGTTCCCTTTGCTGTTCTGTTAAACTGCTTTTGTCTCAACCCATGAGTTTAGCCTTTTGCTTACGATTCTCCCCCTGTGGGGGGAGTTTCTGAGAGTGGCCACACAGTTCTTTGTTGCCGTTTGAGGCTAAACCACGACAGTTGGAAGGGATCTTTAAAGGTCATCTAGTCCAAGCTCCCAGTCTTTCTGGGGAAGAGTTTAATCTTCTCTGTGTTCACGGTGGTGTTGCGTTAAAGGGTAAAGGAATTTGGCAGAAAATAAACCCCCTTGCATTCCAGCTTGTCCTCAGATATCAGAAGGGCTGGGGGTGACTGGGCTTAGATTCTGAGTGACGCCCAATTCGGCAGTATAGGTCTGGTCGCGTTCAATGTATTGAACTACCATGATTACGGATGCACAATAGTGCGATGCACTTTCGGTCTAGTCGTGTTCAGTGGGGGTTGGACTAGATGATCTCCAGAGGTCCCTTCCAACCCTACCATTCTACCATTCTGTGTGAATGAACTAGCACGGCCAGATTTAAGGAGTTTGGTCGTGTTCAATGAAAACTCTCATGGCTAGATTAATGAATAGTGCAGTTTATTGAGGCAACAGAATTGCAGATTCTTTTGGATTGTCGGTAATAATACACTGTCTGCAAAGCATGGGCAAGTAATATAGCAGCATAAAACAACTCGAGTAATAGAGTAGCATAAAACAATTCTATATAGAGATGTCCTGGGTTGAGCAACACAGGACTAAGTTCTTTTCTAATGCTTGGGAAAACTCTACTTTTAGAAGACTCTAGTGTCTGAATTCGTGAAAATATTTATCTTATAGCCAGCTAGGCTATGTGGGATTCAAGGTCACAGTGTTTTTGAGCCTTGCCAGGTGCAGGGATGAGGAGGAGCGAGGCCTGGGCATTTGACCCAGGCTGGCCAACAGGATTAGTTCATACCATGAATGTCACATTCGATATAAATTAGAAAGTTTGCTGTGTAGTTTCTCTCTCTTAATGGCAGCAGTCCGGAGAACTCCTTGCCCTGGTGCTGGGCCCCTGAGACCTTCCCTTCCTCCCAAAGCCATTGCGCTCGCAGTGTCTGACATTTGCTGTCCACTGCTGGGAGTGCACAGCTTCCTACTGATAGAATTGGCTGAGTATAATGCTTGTATATCTTATATTTGTATCTGGATTGATACTGGTTCTTTAGTATTATTGTTAATTATTTAGTCTTATCCTATTAAATCTATTTATATTTCAATCCTCATGTTTCCTTGCTTTCCCCGATTCCCCTTTCCGGGTGGGGAGGGGTCATTGGGTGATAGAATAATTGTCTAAATGACAACAAATTGTTATGGGTTTTCTCAAACCATAACAAGAGATTTCTAAGTTTCCCGGGGAAGCACTCTGTATAGCCGAGTGTTCGGATCTCACCCAACTGGCATCCCTATGGGAGGGAAGAGAGGCTCAGCCCATTGACTGGTCCCAGAAATCAGCGATGGTTCATGATGGTGTCTCCCTGACTTGTCTGCGATGGTATCTTCCCTAATATCTCTCTATTCTTAAGCCATCTTTATACTATTTTTTACCTTTCAGGTGGAGCTTGAGTGACTCTAGTCATACATACCTTTGTTATGATTGGCGTAAAATTTCCTCGCTTTGCATTTAAGGGTATAGATTAATAAAAATTCAGAGCACAGATTCAGTGAGGGGTGGTCGCACCTTAGAGGCGGGTAGCTTTTAGGATGGAGGTGTGTTTTGGTATTATAATGACATTATAATGAGCAAAGTTCAACTTAAGGGCATGATTTCTACAAAAAATAAGAAACTGTTGGCTCAGGGTAACAACTATGCAGCTCATCAGTATTCATAGTACCATAAGTTCCCATTCCCTGCGCTGATGCACAGAGTTTGGCTACAGTATCTTCACAGCGCCCCACTCTCCATGCTGGTTTTTTCCACCTTAGAATCTGCTGACTCTAAGATTGCAGGGTATGCAGCCTAGGGAACTATGGTGGAATACATTCCTTGCATATCAGCTGTGCTCCACCCTGGAAGTTTCTTCAACGCTGTACCTTTTCTTAAAATGTGAATATAACTTTAGTTTCTAAGTCACCTCCAGCAATTATCCCTCACCAACGTACCCATGAGTCAGGCCACTGAGGAACATCAAAACAATGGGCAAGTGGATCAGGCTGCTAAAATTTTCCAAATAGATTTGGACTGGGAACATAAGGGTGAACTATTTTTAGCTCGGTGGGCCTGTGATACTTCAGGTCATCAAGGAAGGGATGCAACATATAGATGGGCTTGTGACTGAGGGGTGGACTTAACTATGGGTGCTATTGCGCAGGTTATCCACAACTGTGAAACGTGCTGCAATCAAGCAAGCTAAACCGTTAAAACCTTTGTGGTGTGTGGGACGATGGTTGAAATATAAGTATGGGGAGGCCTGGCAAATTGACTATATCCCACTCCATCAAACCCACCAGGGTAAGCGTTACGTGCTGTTAATTGTTATATAATACTAACAGTGTTCAATAAGTGTTTTTCAGGAAAACATAGTGGTGATGAAACTGGAGCTAGCTTCATCAAGTGGCATCCAGCAAACTCTTCAATATGGACACACTACCCATGGGCGTGAACCATGATGAATTTTATACTACCTCTCCTGCCTTTAGAGACTGCTATGATAGATGGAAACCTGCAATCATGAACTGAATGAACTTAACAAACTTTTATGTAGATAAATAAATTAGTGATCTGTGTATATATCTGTATCTATATGTATGTATACATTTGAAGATAGCAAACAGTAGTGAACTGAGCATGACCTAAACGGTATGGAATAAGGGGTGGTATGTCCTGATTTGAGATAGAATAGAACCAATTTTCTTTACAGTAATTTTACTTTTCAGTTAAGTCTCTTCTAACTGACTGAACACTCTGAAATTGACAGTATGTTTTTTGGGCAGTGTCTGCTTCTAGAAGATAAGGTCTGATATTTATAGTTAATACTGTAGGCAACAATGTGCATCTATGTGTGGAAGACACAGGAGAGTCCATGTGTCAGACAGTGTGGTGGAGAAGGTGGTCCCTAGGCAAATTAGTCTCAGCCCTGTTGTGGGTTAACCTTGGATGGCTGCCAGGTGCCCACCAAGCTGCTCTCTCATTCCCCCTCCTCAATAGGATAAGAGGAGAAAAGAAGATGGAAAAGCTTGTGAGTTGATATAAAGACAGGAAGATCGCTTACCAATTACCGGCACAGACTCAACTTGAGGAAGATCAGTTTAATTTCTTGCCAATTAAAAATGGAGTAAGATAGTGAGAAATAAAGACAAAACTAAAACCACCTTCCCCTCACCTGCTTCCCAGGCTCAACTTTACTCCTTCATTCCCAACTCTTCTACCTCCTCCACCCCACCCCCAACCAGCGCAAGAGTATGGGGAATGGGGGTTGCGGTCAGTTCATAACACTTTATCTCTGCTGCTCCTTCCTCCTCATACTTTCCCCTGCTCCAGCGTGGGGTCCCTCCCACCAGATACAGTCTTATTAAGGCTGCAACCATAATGAAACATAGGTAGGAAATGAGTGACTTCAAGTAGTCAATGCTATCACAAGGGACTTCATGTCTTGGTGGCACTTGAGAGTCATTGTCACAACTGCAGCCAACTCTTAGGTCTTCAGCTGTAACCAGGCAAGCTATTGCCAGCAAAAGATCCTTGAGCAGTCATCTTTTCACACTGTATTGCTTACAAATCAGGAAAGAATTCTTTGGTCTGTTTTTTATTTCAGTCCTAGGAAAGTCTGCAGTAGCTTTACTACAGCTAACTATCATCTGTCCTTCAGCTCAGAGATCTGAAGTGGAGTCACTTAACAGAAAAAGGAGAAGGGATGAAATCAAAATTACTGCAGCAGAGTTATGCTAGATCACACCATCAGCCATGTGCAGGAGGCATTACCAGCTCTGACATAGCTGAAGCAGACCCTGGTACATCAGGGATTTCCTGACAGTTGGGAAGGGTGTTGGCAGTGTGCCAAGCAGCTCTCTGCAAACTTTCAGTGCAAAGTAAAAAAGGCAATAAGGCAGCCCTGTAAGCAAATTGTGAAAAGGAGAGTCCTAAATGAACCGAGCCAAGAGCTCAAAAGGAAAAGGTAATGTTTTGCCAGTTATCCATCTGATTTTCCTTAATTTAGTGCGGGGGGAGGGGTGGGGGGGGGGTGGTGTAATTTAGTTCTCTCTTACCTTTCAACGAATCCAGTATTTGTATTCCGTATTCTGCTCAGGTGCTAGTTTTGGATAACTTGGGGTAGATTTCAATGCACAACTGGGCCTACAATACTTAGAGGACTATGTCAGAGCTGAGAAGTACACAATGCAATGCAGAGGGGTGAGGAGAATCAGGAATGGACCATGACTAAGGGAACAGCAAGATCACCACCTCTGTATGGTGTTCCTCATTTAGCTATGTGAGGCTGGTCCACTGTTCTATGTTATTCTCGAGGCACAGCAGAGACTGACTCTGAGGACTGATGTGATGGGCATTTTATCCTGAGTTAAGGCCCTTTTCCTTGGATGTTCTCCTTAGGCTGTCTCCATCTCCGGATATCAAAGAAGAAACTATACTAATTTTATGCTCTAAGATGGATTTCCTTTGTCCAAGTTGATATAGTTGCAGCCAGACTTCCTTAGTTTTGTGACTACATTTTATCTGAACATCTAGCAGATTGTCTGCACTAAAGAGAAGATGCTCACAGATTTAGTCTTACCACTATATATTAAAAGACCTTTCTCCAACTGCTTTCCTACAAGCAAAAACCAAATCCTGGACCACAAGATGTTTTTCTGTCATCTTCAGTGACTGGGACATGTTCTATATTATTAAATATTAAATAGGGTCTCTTACAGTTGAAGGACACTTGGTTCTTATGCTGCAAATGTACTCATAAGGATCAACCATCCTTTTCTGCAGGGCTGCTTTCCAGCCACTCCTCTCCCAATCTATACTTGTGTCTGGCATTACTCCATCCCAGGTGCAGAATCTGGCATTTGTTCATGCTAAATTTCATTTAGTTGATGATTGCCCAATGCTCCAATCTATCTAGATCCCTCTGCAAGGCCTTCTGTCCCTTGACAGAGTCAACAGCACCTCCCAGTTTAGTGTTGTCAGCAAACTTGATAATAGTGTGTTCAACTCCTGCATCCAGATCATTGATAAAAATATTGAAGAGAACTGGCCCTAGAATTGAGCCCTGAGGAACACTGCTGTGACTGGCTGCCAGCCAGGTTTTTTTCCTGGAATTTCAGTACATCCAGACCTCTTCTGGAATGATGGGCGTGACTTAACCCGAATGTACCAAACAAAGTACAAAATGCTATGTGCAAAATCCACTTGTTATTTGACAAACTGGCTTCCACCAGCTTGCACGAACATTCCTCCCCTGGCTAGGAGTATCAGAATTAGAAAGGGCCATCATAACTATATGTTCTGCAATAGAAGAGATTTTAGCCTTATTCAGCCTTCAGTTAGAGGTAAAACAAGCATTTTAGGTAGCACTACAAAACAGAATAGCATTTGTTTATGCACTCATCGCTCAAGGGAGATATATGTCTATTAGTTAACACCACTTGCTGTGCATATGCAGAGCAACATCAGAGAACAGAAATGGACACACATAAAATGTGAGGTTGTCGTGGTTTAACCCCAGCCTGCAACTAAGCACCACACAGCCACTTGCTCAGTTCCCCCACAGCAGGATAGAGGAGAGAATCAGAAGAGTAAAAGTGAGAAAACTTGTGGGTTGAGATAAAGACAGTTTAATAAGTAAAGCAAAAGCCGCGCATGCATGCAAGCAAAGCAAAACAAGGAATTCATTCACTACTTCCCATTGGCAGGCAGGTGTTCAGCCATCTCCAGCAAAACAGGGCTCCATCACATGTAATGGTTACTTGGGAAGAGAAAACGTCATAACTCCAAATGTTCTCCCCTTTCCTTCTTCTTCCCCCAGCTTTATAGCTTTATATACTGAGCATGACATCATATGGTATGGGATCTCCCTTTGGTCAGTTGGGGTCAGCTGTCCCAGCTGTGTCCCCTCCCAACTTCTTGTGCACCCCCAGCCTACTCGCTGGTGGGCGGTATGAGAAGCAGAAAAGGCCTTGACTCTGTGCAAGCACTGCTCAGCAATAATGAAAACATCTTTGTATTATCAACACTGTTTCCAACACAAATCTGAAACATAGCCCCATACTAGCAACTATGAAGAAAATTAACTGTACCCCAGACAAAACCAGCACAGAGGTCAACTTCAGATACTGCATGCAGCTTTTTGACTGGTGGGGATGCTCCCAGACATGGAAGGATGGTTAGGAAAAACTGCATAAGACAGCACTGAACGAGGTATAAATCAAGCAGAGGCCAGAACGGTGATGCTGAATATATTAGAAGATAAGGAAGAAGAAAAGGGAGAAGTGCTTGAACTCATGACTATAAATTATTATAAAATCTAGAGGCAAGAACGGATGATAGGACAGCACGGACCACACAGTGATCTATCCTGGGCTCCCAGGAGTCATGAGCAGGGCATCTGCAGTCCTTCTACCATACTCTATATCTTTAAGAGAAGGATGGTGTGAGACTAAAAGTCTCAAAAAGTCTCATAGTCCTTTGCAGGCCTCACTAGTTAAAAAAAAAGCATTTGCAGCTAATGGTCTTGCCATTCAGCACAATTTTACTTAAAAAAAGAGTGTATTATTTGTAAGAGGATGTGCTGGTGTGGTGGGTTGACCTTGGCTGTCTGCCAGGTGCCCACCAAGTTGCTCTATCACTCCCTCTGTGTCAACAGAACAGGGAGAGAAAATATGACAAAAAGCTCATGGGTACAGATAAGGACAGGGAGATCACTTACTGTGGGAAAGTAACGGAAGATCGGCAAGGAGGATTGTAAATACGCTCAAGTGACTCGCACCTGGGATGCTGGGAAACACATATATCACACTAATTGTTGTTCAGTCTTGGGTGCTTGCAAGTAGAACATCTGCACTTAGATAACATAAGTCTGCTATGGACTCAGGGACACCTTATCTAGCCGCTTGAGAATCCTGCCCTGCTGTTGAAGAAGATCAAAGCACAGTGGGAAAACTATGCCTGTTTGAACCCTTGAAATATCAGTGAGAACAGGGAGTCTGCATGCTCTCGTTCTCTCACTCTCTTGCTAACAAGACCTCTCTTGCTAATAAGGACTCTATCTCGCTCTGCAGTGCCTGCGTCCCCTGCTTGCATGCCTCTGCCCGGGTGCTGCTTCGGAGATTCCCCGATCCATGAGGTATCAAGACTAAATTTGTTCTTTGCCTTTCATCTGTGGTTTTGTGGTTGTTCCCAAGTCCTGCCTGCATCGGCTCACACACTTACCAATTACCATTACAGGTAAAAGAAACTCAACTTGGGGAAATCAATTTTAATTTATTGCCATTTAAAAAGAATAGGATAATGAGAAAGAAGAAAAAAATCTAAAAACACCTTCCCCCCACCCTTCCCTTCTTCCTGGGCTCAACTTCACTCCCAATTTCTCTACCTCCTCCCCGTGAGCAGCACGGGGGGATGGGAAATGGGGATTGCGGTCAGTTTATCACATGGTGTCTCTGCTGCTCCTTCCTCCTCATGCTCTTCCCCTGCTCCAGTGTGGGGAGCCTCCCACCGAGACAGTCCTCCACAAACTTCTCCAACGTGGGTTCTTCCCACGGGCTGCAGTTCTTCACAAAATGCTCCAGCGTATGGCCTTTTCATGGGGTGCAGTCCTTCAGGAACAGACTGCTCCAGTGTGGGTCCCCCACAGGTCCTACCAGAATACCTGCTCCTCTGTGGGCTCCTCTCCACAGGACCACAGTTTCTGCCAGGAGCCTGCTCCAGCGCCAGCTCTCCACAGGCTACAGCTTCCTTCAGGGCATATCCATCTGCTCCGGCGTGGGGTCCTCTGTGGGCTGCAGGGTGGATATCTGCTCCACTGTGGACATCCATGGGCTGAAAGGGGCCAACCTGCCTCACCATGGTCTTCACCACAGGCTGCAGGGGAATCTCTGCTCCAGCACCTAGAGCACCTCCTCCCCCTCTTTCATTGACCTTGGTGTCTGCAGAGTTGTTTCTCTCACATTTTCTCACTCCTCTCTTCCAGCTGTTCTTGCGCAGCAGTTTTTTTTACCCTTTCTTAAATATGTTATCACAGAGGTGCTACCAATGTTGCTGACTGGCTCAGCTTTCACCAGCTGCAGGTCCATCTTGGAGCTATCTGGAACTGACTCTGTCCAACATGGGGGCAGCTTCTGGCATCTTCTCACAGACACCACCCCTGCACCCCCCCTCCACTGCCAAAATCTTGCCATGTAAACCCAGTAAAACTGTCTTGAGTCTCCTTATCTGATGGTGCCTGAAAATGGGCTTTTAACATATGAAGAGAGCAAAAGGAATAACCTGAAGTGAGGCAAAACAAATGTTTTTGGAAATGGAAATAGATAAGAAGCATATGGAGGAATTTGAAAGACTTGCAATGATGAATGTGCGTGAGTACAAACTACTCACAAAAGGAGGGAATAAAGGGGAAATTCAAACTGTAACTGTGCAGCAGTGGAAATTTGTGACCAAGGAATGATCTGGCATGGAGGGCAAGAAGGCCTACCTGCAGAAGGGGTTAAACTGGCTGGAAGCAGGAATGCCAGAGACTGAGACTCCCGGTAAGGGAGTGAAGTTTACTGAAAAGATAACAAATGGTAATTCAAAATCGATTGGCTTTAGATTATGTGTTAGCTGCACAAGGAAGAGTTTGTGCTTTAGTTAATGCTAGTTGTTGTTTTTATGTTTACCAAGATAAAAGGACTGAAACAGATGTGGAAGAGATAAAGACTCATATGAAAATATTGCGTGATATTGGAAAAGATGCTTGAGTGGGTAACCTCATAGTTTCCCAACCTTTCCCTCTGGGCCCAAAAGCTTTTAACTATATTGATTACAATTTTACTTGCTTTTGCTGTAAATTATGTCCTTCTGCATTCCTGTATTTCCCTGTGTTCTAGATTATCTTCAAAGATGTATTACCAGTTGTTCCCTGAGTACCCAGACCCCTGAGCTAGCAGATAAGGGCGAGGAGCAGAATGAAGCCCCCTATAATCCAAAGGGAGATGGTGAGGGACCTACTACAGCACTTAGACACGTGCAAGCTTATAGGGCCGAATGGGATCCACCCAAGGGTACTGAGAGAGCTGGCAGAAGTGCTCACAAAGCCACTTTCCATCATTTACCAGCAGTCCTGGCTAACCAGGGAGGTCCCAGTTGACTGGCGTCTAGCAACTGTGACGCCCATCCACAAGAAGGGCCGGAAGGAGGATCTGGGGAACTACAGGCCTGTCAGTCTGACCTCAGTGCCTGGGAAGGTCATGGAACAGATCATCCTAGGTGCCATTATGCGGCACATGCAGGACAACCAGGTGATCAGGCCCAGTCAGCATGGGTTCAAGAAAGGCAGGTCCTGCTTGACTAACCTGATCTCCTCCTATGACAAGGTGACCCGCTTGATGGATGAAGGAAAGGCTGTGGGTGTTGTCTACCTAGAATTTAGTAAGGCCTTTGATACAGTTTCCCACAGCATTCTCCTGGAGAAACTGGCTGCCCATGGCTTGAATGGGAGTACCCCTCGCTGGGTTAGAAATTGGCTTGAGGGCCGGGCCCAGAGAGTGGTGGTGAATGGAGTTAAATCCAGTTGGCGGCTAGTCATGAGCGGTATTCCCTGGGGCTCGGTACTGGGGCTGGTTCTCTTTAATATCTTCATCAATGATCTGGAGGAGGGGATCGAGTGCACCCTCAGTAAGTTTGCAGCCAACACCAAGTTGGGTGGGAGTGTTGATCTGCTTGACGGTAGAAAGGCTCTGCAGAGCGATCTGGACAGGCTGGATCAATAGGCCGAGGCAAATGGTATGAAGTTCAAGGCCAAGTGCCGGGTCCTGCACTTGGGTCACAACAACCCCATGCAGCATTACAAGCTTGGGGAAGAGTGACTGGAAAGCTACCCAGTGGAAAAGGACCTGGAGGTGTTGGTCAACTGCCAGTTGAGTATAAGCCAGCAGCGTGCCCAGGTGGCCAAGAAGGCCAACAGCTTCCTGGCCTGTATCAGGAATAGTGTGGTGAGCAGGACTAGGGAAGTGATCGTCCCTTTGTATTTGGCACTGGTGAGGCCCCACCTCTAGTACTGTGTCCAGTTTTGGGCCCCTCACTACAAGAAAGACATGGAGGTGCTGGAGCATGTCCAGAGAAGGGCAATGAAGCTGGTGAGGGGTCTGGAGCACAAGTCTTATGAGGAGCAGCTGAGGAAGCTGGGGTTGTTTAGCCTGGAGAAAAGGATGCTGAGGGGAGACCTTATTGCTCTCTACAGCTACCTGAAAGGAGGTTGTAGAGAGGTGGTGGTCTGTCTCTTCTCCCAAGTGACAAGCGATAGGATGTCATTTACCTGGACCTGAGCAAAGCCTTTGACACCGTCCCGCATGACATCCTGGACTCCAAGCTGATAAAATATGGGTTTGATGGACTGACAATTCAGTGGATAAAGAACTGGCTTGACGGCTGCACCCAAGGAGTGGCTGTCAATGGGTTCATGTCCAAGTGGAGGCCAGTGACAAGTGGAGTCCCTCAAGGATCAATACTGGGACCGGTCTTGTTTAACATCTTCGTCAGCAACATGGACAGTGGCATAGAGTGCACCCTCAGCAAGTTTTCTGATGACACCAAGCTGTGTGGGGCGGCTGACACACTGGAGGGAAGGGATGCCATCCAGAGGGACCTTGACAGGCTGGAGAGGTGGGCCCATGCCAACCTCATGAAGTTCAACAAGACCAAGTGCAAGGTCCTCCATCTGGGTCGGGGCAATCCCAAGCACCGATATAGGCTGGGCAGCGACTGGCTTGAGAGCAGCCCTGAAGAAAGGGACTTGGGGGTGCTGGTGGACAAGAGGCTCAACATGAGCCGGCAATGTGCGCTCGCATCCCAGAAAGCCAATCGTATCCTGGGCTGCATCAGGAGAAGCGTGGCCAGCAGGTCGAGGGAGGTGATTCTCCCCCTCTACTCCGCTCTCGTGAGACCCCACCTGGAGTACTGCGTCCAATTCTGGAGCCCCTACTACAAGAGAGATATGGACGTGCTGGAACATGTCCAGAGAAGGGCCACGAGGATGATCAGAGGGTTGGAGCACCTCTCCCATGAGGACAGACTGAGAGAGTTGGGGTTGTTCAGTCTGGAGAAAAGAAGGCTCCGAGGAGACCTTATAGTGGCCTACCAGTATCGTAAGGGGGCCTACAAGAAAGCTGGTGAGGGACTTTTTAGGATGTCGGGTAATGGTAGGACTAGAGGGAATGGATTAAAACTAGAGATGGGTCGATTCAGATTGGACGTTAGGAAGCAGTTCTTCACCATGAGGGTGGTGAGACACTGGAACAGGTTGCCCAGAGAGGTGGTGGAAGCCCCATCCCTGGAAGTTTTTAAGGCCAGGCTGGACGGGGCTCTGAGCAACCTGATCTAGTGGGAGATGTCCCTGCCCATGGCAGAGGGGTTGGAACTAGATGATCTTTAAGGTCCCTTCCAACCCTGACAATTCTATGATTCTATGACAAGAGGAAGTAACCTCAAGTTGCACCAGGGGAGGTTTAGGTTAGATATTAGGAAAAATTTCTGCACTGAAAGGGTTGTCAAACATTGGAACAGCCTGCTCAGGGAAGTGGTGGAATCGACAACCCTGGAGGTATTTAAAAGACAGGTAGACGTGATGCTTAGCAACATGGTTTAGTGGTGGCCTTGGCAGTGTTAGGTTGATGGTTGGACTCAATGATCTGAGAACCTAAGCAGTTCTATGATTCCATGATCACCTACTGAGTGACTTAATCAAATATGACCATGCTGGTCAAAAGAAAAGGGGGGGCTGTGAAGAAAATACAAATTTAGGACACTTAAAAGGATGAACTTTACCCTCATTTCGGTGAGCTTTACATGAACTCAAGGAGGGAAGACAATGAAGCATGAAAGCTCAGCTAGTTACAATGACCTTGCCTGATAACAAATCCATGGAAACTAATTCTGAGCATGTAGCAAAGGATGAAAAACAGCCCAGACCACTGTCTCTGTTCACACAGCCATGCAAAGGAAACCCCACTATGCACACAAACATTAAGGCCTGATTGGCTGACTGTAGATAAACTTAGAACTGTAATTGGGCGATAGCCCACCTATATATTCTATATAACCTATGTGTTACTAATGATTAGCATCCCTCAGAACTAGGCTGGGGCACCACATGCACATTGCAGTAAAGAATTTCCCTTTGGAATTCTATATTTGAGGTGTTGACAATAAAGAATCCCATGACACTGTACTGTTACCAAAGACAGGTCTCTGCTTTGTTTATAACCATATGCTAACTAAAATGTTGTTTCCTACTAACCTTCTTACTGTGTGAGAAAATAGTCACTGAGCTGATGTTACAGATAGTGATAACGAGGAGACAGCCAGAAGTAGCTAATCGCCAAGGATGGGATAACAAGAAGTAGTTAATCACTTCAAGGTTCTTTTATGCATCAAGTATGTACTCCTATACCAATTAGGACAGAGCTGTGGCTACTTCAAGGAACATCCTTATCATCCTCAAGAAGCTGGCAAACTTACAGTCAACTTTTACTGTCCTGAGATGACTCAATACCTTAAAAGGATAATGTGAAGAAGGGTCTCCTTACCCAAATGACCACCAAGACGCTTGTGCAGAAGTGTTTTGCCAATGCAGCAAAACTTAATACACATGTGCAAAAAGGCTATTCAGTCATCCTAATGAATATGTAAGCCTAGGTGGAGTTATGTATTAGGTAGGTGGAATTATGAGAATCTTCTGTGTATAAATACTGGGTGAATATCCCCGGTGAGGTGTGCTAGATTTGTGGGTTTTCCCCCTAGCACCCTATGTCAAATAAAGCAATATCTCCTCTCTAAACTACTTTTGGTTTTGAGAGCTTTTATTTCAGGTAGCAGGGGGGCGGAGATGTTACAATCAGGGACTGAGAGTCTGGTAAATAGTTAAATGTGTAACTAGAACTCCTTGTGAAGAACAAACAGCAAAGAATACCACATCCTTGAAGAGACTGGAGGGACAGATAACAAGCTTGCAAAATAAATGGAGGAGTTGCAAAAGCTTCTGCATTTATCTTCCCCAATCTACACAAAGAGATTCCTCTATTATCAGCTCAAACCAGCCATAGTGGTCAAAGAGCGGGACAAACAGGACGACGCTCCAAGTTAAGGCCTTATATGGAAAAAACGGCCAAGAGTTCACGGAGAGTTCATTCCTGTGCAACCACTGAACGCCACTAGGAACCACCCAAGTCCTACCATGAAGCCCCTAACAGACTTAATGTGCATGTACCAAGGTGATGTGAATATGGAAATGAGTTCCGGAAATGTAATGAATATGGCAATGAGTGCTGGGAAATGTAATGACCGTACATATTCTGTATGGATATATATCTCTGTGAATCTCGCATTCAGTGGACATGTTAGGTGGAGAGATCCCCCATGTCCCTGGCACCAAATAAAAGAATGCCTGCTTCTTAAGACTACATTGGTGTTAAGAAGTTCATTCCCGATTTCGGTGACAGAAACGCTGTGCCACCGCGCCTGGAAGTCGGTTCCCCCTTCTTTCTCCTCACCTCGGCCCCCAAACATTAAAGGATGCGGGACAGGAGGGAGCACGCCTAGTCCTGGGAGGAGGAGAGGGGAGAAGGAGGCTAACGAGGACGGAGGGCGAAGGTGGGCAGCTTGCCGGGCCTTAGGGAAGACTGTAGCCAAGTCCCAGAGAAGGCGTCCTTCCTCCCCACCTTATAGCGAGGGGGCCCATCACAGGGCTCAGCGTCAGAGTGCGGCGGGGAGAGCGGCGGTTCCGGGTGGCGCCATGCCCTCTCCCCCCACAGGGCGCCTCGTCACCCGCCCCGGACCCCCGCCCTCGCCCCACCAGGATGCGTGGTGCCAGCGGGGGTGGCAGGGAGGTGGTTTGGTGAGAAAGAGTATTTGGTGGGACATGTCTCAAAGCCCTCTAAAAGAAAGTTTTTTCCCCAAAAAATCAGGCCAGAGAGGGAGGTGGTGAGTTAATAAACTTCAGATGAAGACATCTATCCTTCCTCTTCCCCCTCCAGATTTTAATTCATTTAAGAATGAAGTCAAATATCTTTAGATGTCGACCTCACAAGCTCTCAAAGAACCGCTTCGAAAGCAACCGCTAATATCACAGTTTATTTGTAAGGCTATTGTTTTTAACGGGAGAGAAGCAGCTCCCTCCATTATGGGAAACACTAATACAGAATTAGTGTTACCTCTTTCTTACGCAAAGGAAAACAATCCACCCGCCTTTAAAGTGCCAATTCTGCTTTGAGCCCAGGAGCAACAACCCAAAGAAAGTGACACAAAGGGTTACTTCCTAATTATGCCTCACTGTTCCTAGTTTCAGATGATACATACAAAGACAGCAGAAGATCAGGGACCCCCTTTATGTGGGGGCTCGCAGAGGAAAAGAATACCTTGGACATAAATATAATCACTGTGGTCTTAAAAAGAAACACCTTGAAAATTCCCATTGCTCCTAGTTCCGGCAGAATAGCCCACAATCAGAATCCAATTAGAATTGGAGCAGTGGAAGAGTATTTCGTGCTCCAACAGAAATCGTCGTGAGAAGGGCAGACATACCTAGCGTCCTTACTTCTCAAATCTCGCTTCTCAAACAACTGAAACACACCATTTTCTTGAAATGTGTTTTCTATATATCGTCCTAATTCAAAGCTTCAAGCCACCCGTTTTCAAACCTGGTTCCTACTATTTCCAAATAATCCTATTTACAGTTTGTTCACTACTAAGGCACCTGCAGGAGAATACCACCAAAAGTTCCAAAAGAGAGGAAAAAAAAAAAAAGGAACCCCCAAACCCAGTAACTTGCCACTGTTTTTTCCTGTGGAAAGCTTGAAAACACTGATATCTATCATCAAATTTAAAGTTAGCCATGGCTCTGTAGTTAATCAAGCTTTATGTACTGGCTCCATAGTTAAGGATGATTGTAGAGAGTTGCTAAGTAGTTGCTAAGGGGAGGATCAAAGGGAATTGTTTGAAGGAACACCTGTAGCCTTATTATTTGGTCTTCCTGGGACACTAAGACTTTAAATGGACATCTAATCAAGATGTTTCTACAAACAATGCCAATTTGGCAGTGAAAACCCAAGTCCAGGTGTCCTTGACTGAACTGTCTTCATTATAATACTAAAACACACACCCACAGGTCAAGAAGACCCTTGCCCAGGTGAAGACCCTTCCTCCATGCAAGCGCGGTGATTGAAGAGAATGACACAGCAGATACTATAATTATATGTAAATTACTAACCAATCATTGTAACTGGGAATGTACTATCTCGTAACTTTTGTTTATAAATATAATGAGGAAACTGGCATGGAGTCTGCTTGATTTGTGGAAATCCACTGAGCGCTCAGGCCTAAATAAAATGCAGTATCTCCCCTGTGTGTGAAAACTGGTTTATTGTGCACCAGACAATGAATCCACTTTTCGGACAACACCACCACTCGAGAATTACAGCTCATGGGAAGTAAAATGCCCTTTTGAATTAGTTTTTTGGATCCTAGGGCAAAAAGGATGGCAGAAAGAGAACTTTTCCTCTCTTAGAGGTTTTTCCTGTTTACAAAGAGTTAGTATTTTTCCTTTTTTACACTTTCTGTTCTTTTTATTCTTGCTCTTCTCCTGGTACTTGCTGATGTCCTGTTGTTTAAAACCATCTTAACAACAAAAACCCCGAGATGTAAACCCCCCTCAATACAAGAAAGACACGGAGGTGCTGGAGCGTGTCCAGAGAAGGGCAACGGAGCTGGTGAGGGGTCTGGAGCACAAGTCTTATGAGGAGCGGCTGAGGGAACTGGGGTGGCTTAGCCTGGAGTAAAGGAGGCTGAGGGGAGACCTTATCGCTCTCTACAACTACCTGAAAGGAGGTTGTAGAGAGGTGG
Source organism: Cepphus grylle (assembly GCA_013401065.1). Taxonomy (NCBI): domain Eukaryota; kingdom Metazoa; phylum Chordata; class Aves; order Charadriiformes; family Alcidae; genus Cepphus; species Cepphus grylle. Next base: position 29,847 of record VZUD01003172.1, read on the forward strand.
GGCTCGGTCTCTTCTCCCAAGTAACAGGCGATAGGACGAGAGGAAACGGCCTCGAGTTGCGCCAGGGGAGGTTTAGGATGGATATTAGGAAAAACTTCTTCGCAGAAAGGGTTATCGAACATTGGACCAGGCTGCCCAGGGAAGTGGTTGAATCACCATCCCTGGAGGTATTTAAAAGACGGGTAGACGCGGCGCTTAGGGACATGGTTTAGTGGTGGTTTTGGCAGTGTTAGGTTGATGGTTGGACTCGATGATCTTAAAGGTCCCTTCCAACCTAGACGATTCTATGATTCTATCCTATAATTCTATGAAGATTAGGACTTTCCCATTCAGCAAAAAGGGAGCCCTTAGGAAGACTTCCCTAACTAGGGATAGCCTTTTCTCTGATCCAGCGCTGTGGCAAATAGTTACTCTTCTGGTGTCCAAATCTTAAAAACAATGCAGTATGAATAAGTTTGCTACAAAAGAATGTACTTTAATGAATAGTAATTAATCTTTGTGGTCTTAAAACACAATCTACAATAATATGTTCTATTATCTCACTAAAAATATTCCTTTAACTAATTTTTATCTGTGTGATAAAACACAGATAAACAGCAATCTAACAACCTTTATCTAACCGTGGCCTAAATTTGTTCACGGCTAGCTTAAATGCACATGGTAGCAGAACCACCCAGCAGCTCAACTGTCTCTTTTCACCCCTAAACGCATTTAGTAAGAAACAGCACCCACATTCCTCCCCACCCTTCATCTCTATAGACTAAGTGTTTGCTGCGATACCCTCCTCTTACTACTCCCATCTGTCTTGCCTGTGAGCATGCAGAACCTGATGATAGCGAGATGTGAAATACAAGTATGCAGATAGGGTTTATTTTTTATTACTTGGGTTTACACCAGTGATACCAACAGAAGCAGTCTGAGGAGTATCAAGAAAGATTACAGAGCCCTGGGAGAGGTAGTCAGGGACTCTGGAGCGCAGGTAGTTTTTTCATCAATCCTCCCAGCCAAAGAGAAGGGGGTTGATAGGGCCAATCAAATCTGGCAAATCAACAAACGGCTACAGGACTGGTGCCACCGCCAGGGGTTTGGCTACTTAGACCATGGGACTCGCTTTGAGAAACCAGGTCTACTGGGGGCTAAGGGGGTCTACTTGTCAGAGAAGGGGAAGAGCGTGTTTGGTCAGAGGCTTGCCAAGCTCGTGAAGAGGGCTTTAAACTAGAG
>VZUD01003192.1:0-11647 GCA_013401065.1 Cepphus grylle
TTCTGTTGATTTCAGAGAGTTAGAAGAAGCCTAGCTAAGAAGTGAAATTACTGCACAGAAAGTTGGTTCTGTTCTACCTCAAACCAGGACAAAGACCAACAGAAATCCTTGGTGTCATTGACAGGGTAGGCTCCTGAGGAATGGCTATCAGAGATTCTGTAGTATTGGGAGGGAGAGATGTCACTGCCTTGAAATGTGTTCGCCTCTCTGTCTATCTAGTCAAGGGCTGGGGAAGGAGCTGGGCCTCGGACCACACAGGCCACCTTAGATATCCCACAGTCTTGAGCATTGCTCTGTCCCCTTATGGCCTATATGTCCTGGTTTTCTCCCCATGTGAACAGGGACACATCAATCTAGGGCAGAATCAAGAAACTGATCCAGATTTGGACATTCCTCCTTTCTCTCAGTTCAAGTGAAGCCACAGTCTTTGAAAGGCAGAACTGAGGTTTAGACCCCATTGTGTGTGATGGGGCCTTCTACAGCATCTTCTCCTGGGTTCAAAGGGAACCTGTCCATTGCATTTTATTCCAGGTCTGAATATCTGTTAATATCTGTAGTGTTTTTCCTTTAGCCCTAAGATAAACCTGATCTAGAAAGAGCATTTTAGTACTCATGGAAATCTTCTCTTTCTAGCCATGGCTGCTTATGGGACTGATGACAGTCAATGGGAAATTAAAATCTCCTGGTTTATTGTGGAAATTTGGGATTGCATGACCCTACTGACAGCTGACACCCTGTTGTCTTCACAGGGCTGTATTTTTCAAGCAGGAAGAATGTACCAGCATGCAAATGGATCAGTTAATTAAGTGGCCCTGGATGACCCCATTCATGCTCTCCACTGTCTGGTAAAACTTAATTCTGGGGAGAAAAAAGGCTCTGGCGGATCCTCATGTGTAGTGTTTTATATTTGATGATTCTGCTGAAGGCTGATGCACTCCATTCCACACTCACCTGCTGAAAGAATATAAGGGACATCAAACTTCTGTTCATGTCTGCCCTTTCCGTCATGATTGAAATTGATGGAAGTGTGCCCATCAATAGGAACTGGAAAAGATCCACAGGACGTTGTGTTGCACATGTCCTAAGGACAACCTTTTAAAATCAAGTATTAAAGGAATAAAAGGGGAAAAAGAATTGCACATTTTAATGAAGCATCTGTAACCTAATAGTTTACTGACAAGAAGGAGGAGAGTCTAGAGCAGAGGCTGGGGAGCTCATCACATTGAGATTTTGATATTGGTTCTGTTCTCTGATACCATGTGACTTTTGATCAGTTATGTAACTTTGATTCCTTTCTCCTTCTCACCCTTCCTGCATTGCCTGCTTAGGTTGTGATATGCTTTTATTTGTTTATTTATTACGGCTAGTGCCTTTGGCATTCATGCATATCAAGCTATCAGCGTCATAGGGTTAAGACACCAGTGAAAGCCTGTAGCTGTGCCCAAAATGATGTGTGCAGGACCAAGAATCAAGAATGGTGTATGATTGAGGGCCCTCACACTGCAGAGTGATATTTGGAGTTTTTTAAACAACAAAGCAAAAATGGAAGAAGTGATGGGAGGAGGAGAGTGGAAGAAAAAAAAAAGTAATTCTATTAAAAATTCTACTTTTGTAAATACAGCTCAACCTCCTAGGTGAACTCAGGGGCACATTACAATCCTAGTATCTTTTTTTAATGCAAAGGTTGCTTGTTAATGGGTTTTTATACAGCATTAATAATACATTTATAGATATGCTCCACAATTAATTGCAAAGCATTTATGGCACTGAACAGTTAGAATGCATTATGATAATCACCCCTCGTGCATTGACTTTATTGTAAAGGTTTTGCTGATCATTATAATTGGCTTGTTATTACACAGGGATATAATAACAGCTCTCTGTATAGTAGTTTATAGCACATCAATAGCAAATGTATACCCTTTATTGGAAGCAACGTGCATTTTATTAGAATATAGCTGAATAAGTGTAATCCATGAACTGTCTCACAAAAGAGTCAAAATAACAAGCCATTTATTATGTATTTTTCTATTGATGAACTTGTAGTTATGGTTACATGGGCATTTCTTTAAAAAATGGAAGGCATGTTTTGCTGTTCTTTTGGAGAAGCATTTGGGGGTAGGGAACGTATAGGTCATTTTTCTGCCTGATGTTGAATAAATTAAGGATGACTGATGCTCACACATTACAGATTTCATTTGCTTGTTGAGATTTTCCAAGCTTCTTCCTTGTGCGTTTGGTCTGACATTCACAAAGGATCAAAATGTTCTCACACTGAGTCCAAGCCCAGCTCCTGGAGTGGTGATGCACCAACATCCCCTATACAGTCAGCAACACTATACCTATACTATAAGGTATCCAAAGTTCTTCCCCTGCCTGTCATCATTACTCTAGGTCTGAATTTCAGTTCTTTCTGGCAACTTACAGTTGCATGCATCTGACATACACATGTAATTAATGTGTATTTGTTTATTCATCTAACCCCAACTGTAATCAATGTCAATCAAGTACCTAAACACTTCTAAAAGTTGTTGTTTCCAGATCTGGTACAGTTCATAGAGTTATACTGCTGCCTAAAGTATTGCCAGGGTATAAACTGAGTCCAGTGTTCAGCACATAATGCTGTGTGCCTGTTTCCTCATGACTGCCACTTGTTTATTGCATGCTTGCAAAGACCTTTGACTCTAGAGTAATCCAGTATCTTTCTGGAAAGTGAGTTTTAGTGTGATGTAGGAGCTAGGAAATGTCTGAACCATAGTCAGTACCCTCAAATGTTGTCACACAGAGGTTACAATTGAGCAGTTTAAAATAAGACTGGCACAACCCTGCAGTTTTGATGCAGACTGAACTATTCTCTGAGTGTGAATTTCAGTGAGAATGGTTTTGCCCCTTGACTGCTGAGATCCCAGATTACAGTATTACAGCCTGCAAGAAGTTTTGGGACTCAGGAAATACTGGAGGTCAAGAAAACTTTTCTCCATGGTATGCACAGCATTTTCCAATTGCTATATATAGTTTGCAGTATGTATATGAACTCAGTTTGGGAGGCAGGAAATCCCTATGTGAATAATTTATCTCTCTGAGTAAACTGTATCTAGTGCTTTTACCCAGAAATTGGCCCTCTTAGGAGCCTTGGATTTAGGGACAGAAGAAATTTTAAATAGGACTTCTGTGCCACTGTCCTTAAAATGTTATTTCAAGCAGGATTCACTTTGCCTAGCTTTAGTGCCTAAATATTAGGCATTTAGTCTAAGTTAGTCATCTAGGCTCCTCCTATGGACAGTGGAGGCAGAGACGGACTGTGATTTACCCCATCCTAAGACAGATGGGATAAATGGTGCTCGGAATATTCCCTTCTCTCTCTCTCCACTGAATCTGGAATGAACCTATGGCAATTAACTCAGATTTAGATATCTCACTTTTAGACATCTGAAGAGTGGTAAGATGAAGTGCAACTTTCACCTTTGCATGCCACATTTTTCTGTCTGTATTGTATGAATGATGATACGTGACTTTTTTGAAACCCTAGTTAAGATCTATGAATAAAAATTGCTATATAAAACCTATGAATTGTAGGGGATGCTGGGGTTTTGTCCTAAAAAGGGAAGGCGTCTTTCTCCATTAATGTGTTTGCTTCATAATGTCAGAGGAAGAATAGGAGGGGCTGCATCCCACTCAGCCTGAGTAATAGAGATAATCTGATCAATTTTAATTCCTCTTTAAAGTCAATTTCCATTTTCATTTTTGTATTTGGGTTTGCTACCACTCCCATTCTCACGGCAGAATGTGAACTCAAAAAAAAAAAAAAAGGCTTCAAATTAAAAGCTGTGAATAACATCAGCATCTTTTTAAATTGTGTTTTCATAATTAAGAAAAATATTTTTATCTTTAAAACTCAAATATATTAGGACTGGCCTTAGTGGAGGGATGCTTTCTTCTAGTATCAAACCTAGTATGCAGGAATTCATAGCTAGTAAAATACTCCCTGCCCATGAACTGTCATATGAATGATAATTAATTCCCCCAAATATTTATTTTATCCAGCTCTTGAGTTGTTGATGAATGACCAGATGCATTGATTGTAAACCACAAAATACCAACACTTCCAAGCAGCCATCCAATTAACATGAAATTATGTTGCCGCAATGTAAGTTACATAGGATGAGTTGCTTTCTTCTTGGTTTTTTTTTTCCCAAAGTGACTATGACTATTATTATTATGTGTCCTGGTTCCGGTGGGAATAGGGTTAAGTATTCCATGCCATGTGAGCCATGCCCATCCTGAGCTGCCAGGGGAGGGGGAGGGTCGGTGAGCGGTGGGGAGTGGCGATTTCCGTAATCGTGTTTGTATATTCCTCAATCCGTGTTATTGTTGCTGTTTTTCTTGTTCCCTCTGCTGTTCTGTTAAACTGCCTTTGTCTCAACCCAAGAGTTTTGCCTTTTTCTTCTGATCCTTCCCATATCAGGAAGATCCGAGCGAGCGGCATGTGGTTCTTTGTTGCCGTCTGAGGCCAAACCACGACATTATGAATAGCTAATGAAGAAGAGATGTGGGAAAATGGGCCAGAACCTCAGGCAAGGGGGAATGAAGATGGTATGAGTTTAATGACTTTAGAGATTGGACTGAACCAAAGCAGTCTCTCCACTCCCTAGATCAGAAATCTAATTATTTACTATCTATCTGTCTTGCAGCAGTGCCTAGAAGACCAGTTATAAACCATGACACCAGGTTTGTTGTACAATTGTACAATACAAAATAGATGGAGGCTCTCTTTTCCTTAAGAGCTTACTCTCTAAAGATAAGACCAGATACAGTGTCTGGATGCAGACCTGTCACACAGTGTCTTCCTAGATGTGAGAAAAAGTATTGTGTTGGGTTGCACAACTGGGAGTGAAACTAATACATCAGGACAGGGGCTGTGTAGTTAGGGTCTACCTGGGGAAAGGAAACATTAAGGATGGCCTTCAAGCAAAGCTCCTTTTGGGGACACATCCTCTGAGACAAAGCAAGTGATATCCTGAATAACATATGCAAGACTTTAAGCTAATAACACGGCCTCTTTCTTGACAAGGACTCTCCTCCTGCACACTCATACCATGTGGTCCTGGCTGGCTTATTTGGTCACAGCTAAGGCCAAGCAGCTGTCTTTGGTGTACAGGTTTGCATGACTCTTTCTATATGGTCCCAGATGAGCAGTGCTGTCATTTCCTTTTTACCACATTTCCATAACAACACAAATGTCTCTTCTTGAGTTTCTAGCTTCCTTGTCTCACCATGTGCAAAACACATGAGATATTTCCAGTGCTTTTCAGAAAGTTATGCTGTCCCCATCTCAAAAGGAATATCTCACCAGCCTTAGCCAGTGCCCACAGAAATGTGTTTTATTACCTGTTGACAGACACTGTAGAGTGCCAGAATTTCCATGGGCAAATAATCAGGGAAAAAATCCTCCATTTTGCAGACATTAGTAACATGCTGACCTTTAACAATATCGCAAGCCTTCACTCTCTCTTTAAAGTATTATATCTGTCCTTAGCGGGAAAACCTTGTAGCTAAGCATTGAAATCGTCAGTGGATCATAATGCTGGCTGTGCTATTCAATTGCCCTGCTGTATTTAGGATCCATTTATTTCTAGCAATTTTTTTTTTTTTATGTCTTGAATGTAAAAAAAGAAGTGACCAGGCTGGCAGTGACATGTGATTAATAGACTGCATCTTTAGAAAAGAGTTAGCAGAAGGAGATTAGCATTGCAGCCTATTATTTATTAATTAAATGCAGACACCCTATTTATACCAATGCTGATGACATTAGATCATATCCATGCTTTGGGAATGCATTATCCATCCAGTCTCCTAGCAAAGTAATGATTGTTATTAAGCTGGTGGATGTTGCTGGGCTCCTTCTGTCACTTACTTCTGTTATGAGCAGAAAAGAACAGCCCAGAAGTTAAAGAGCCAACCTGAACTTTTTGTTCAAGTGTCTGCTCTAACATTGACAGTCTGGGTTACCTTGGCCATATCTCTTGGCTTCTTTGGGACATCACTGCTTGCTTTGGAGCAAGGGAGATCTGTACCTCCCTACAGCTCAGGGTGCAGTTAAGGTTAAGTGTGCAAGGCAGTATGCTGTGTGAGACCTTTTCCATTGCTTATAGGAGAAAGGATGACATTAGTGGGCATATATGTACCTGCTGCTGCTATTTCAATTAGCAGAATGGGAAAGAACTATCAATCACAAGCATTATCATTTAGCAGTCCCAGGGCAGAATAATATACTTCACGTGACTCTTGTTTTGATAAGCTGTTCCTCATGCCTGCAAAGTATTCAAAGGAAAATCCTGAAGTCAATCCGACCCTGAGGTTTCCATTATTCCTAGCAGCTGTTTTCAAGATCCTGCCATTGAATGCAGGAAAACCAGCAAATAGTTTGCAGGACTCTGATCCCACCTCACAGTGGCTCAGGGAAACCCATGGGCTGCTCTACAAGACATGAAGCTTGGGACAAGCAGATTGCTATAAGACCGTCCTCTCCTGCACCCTTGAAAAAGAGAAAGATGTGTTGGTCCAGGACACAGTTCTGCTGGTTTTATATTGGGAAATAGTTCAGTACCAGCTCCAGACAGATCAAAAACAAATATATGGCCCTTGGTTGAACCCACTGTGATCACATGAGCCAGCAGAGTTCATAGACCGCATATGTTTTGCCTTCAGAGTAAAGATGGAAATCCAGGGAAATCCTCACATTCATCAGTTGATGTCCTTGAAAAATTGCAGTTCAGGTATCCAGAATCCAAATGCTCGATTACCCCTGCAGAAGCATGTCATAAATGCTTAGATCTGGTAGGGTTTCTTGACAGGGTGTAATGTGCGCTCTCTTCTGTGATTGTGTCTGGCTCTTTTTCCATGTATTAAAGGACAGGTGAAATGCATGAACTAGTCTCTTAATGGTATCTTCTCCATGTAAGCAACTGCTTTGACTGTCAGCAGGACTTTGTGCAGCAAGGGCAGGCAGTCTGGTCCTGAATGGGGGTAAGGTCTCTACTCTACTTTGTGAAAATTCATAAGTCTCCAGAGGTACGGAGATGAGGTCTGAAACTAGTGTGTACTCATTAAACTATTTAGGAATTGGTCCAAAGCCTACTCAGACTCCAGAGGCCTTTAGACCAAGGTCTCCATGGAAGCTTCCCTCAAGAACAGTCCAAGTACCTGAGCCTTAAATATCCTCTTACCATCAATTTGATGTTTGCTTATTTGGATTTTCTTCAGCAATCACGTTCCCTCTTTGAAAGCTGAACATTGTAACAGCCAACAATTAGAAGCGAATATTGAGGAGTCTTTCAGCATTATCTACACCATGATACAATCTGAGCACATGCAAAAGACATGCAAAAGATGAATGAAGAGAGTGAATGGGATGATTTATTCTGGACTGTTTCTCATGGTGTGAGGTCTGCCTTTCACAACCTGATGAAGTGCAGAGACAGTTAGTGGATTTGCTACCAGGAAGGGCACACATTCGTTTCCCCTCCTGCAAATGTATTTAGAAATGAGATGTGAGCATAGGAAAAATTACAGCCAAAAAAGCAACCACTGAAAAAGTAAACTATAGTTTATTTTGGCAAGTTGCTGTTAAAAAGAATAGGTTGAGGGTTGCAGAAACTGTCATAGAAATTTTGCAGAAGGTTTTCCCCTGTGTGTGTATGCTTCCAACTGTTTTTTTCTTCTTTTCCTTTTTCTTTTTCTGTCAAGTTAGACATTGTTCCTACAGACATGCTTCAAATACTAAGCCAGTGGTGAACATATCTTCCCGACCTTAGAAAAGAACAGAGTGGGATGCAAAGTGAAACTGCAGTTCCTTCCTGTTCCCATTGCTGTACCAGCAATGTAAAGCTCCTCACCTTTACCCACAAAGTGAAGAAGGGCAGAAAGATGGCTTTAAAATGGATGCTGCTCTGCTGGGTGATGTAGATAATACTTATCCCTTCTGCAGCTCTGTCAGTGGCTCTCAAAACCTCTTTCAGATTAAATCAGCTTCTTTGCCTTGCTTAGTGTATGGACAAGGAAAGTGAGGAACAGTGAGTCATTGTGGTTTGGGAGCAGCACCTCATTACACAGCTTGGAGCAGAAGTCATGTCTTCTAAATCCTATTCAGTGCCTTATTTAATTTGGCCTTCCTCTTTATTAATTTTGTCCTCTTTCCCCACCTGAGCTTTGCATGAGTCTTCTGACTTTTGTAAATGTGCTAGAAAGTGAATCAGAGGGCATAAGGGTGCATCTGTGGGGAGTCTGGAGAGGAGTTCCCTCTGGGCCCAGCCTGTCAGGACCTCAGCATCCACCCATGTGCATCTTCCCTGTGGATGGGTAACATCTTGCTGCTGGCATTGCAGGAAAAAAAAGAAAAGATGGTCTTATCATACTGGAGAGGATGTAGCCCCATTCCTGACCTCCCTGCATCCTCTGTGCTGCAGGAATCTGTCATCACTAGCCTGTCAGTTATATTATCTCCTGCATGCAGCTGTGCAAACATGCAGTAAAACACGTACAAATGTCTGGTCATAAAAAGCTCAGCAACAGCTCTGTCCAAATGAAATCCCCCAAACAGACAGTGGGTTAGGATATTGTCCTTTTAAAGCTCCTGTGAAGGTTTGATTTTTTTCCCCGCCTTTTTATGTAAATCTGTTCTACCTACACCACTCAAATGCCAGGAAATCTTAGAACAGTAAATACCCCTGCAGCACAAACAAAATCGTGCTTCAGAGAAATTGTTTGGCTTATCAGAGCCATGGCCTTGCCCTTTAAAATGAAGGGCATGCTTCTGAAAAGCTCTCCTCCTCTTCCAGAATTTTGCTTTCAGCAACTTTTTTCAGTTTGTGCACTCTGATACCCTGTCAAGAGGCCTCCTGTAGTAACAGCTTCTTGGTTTTAACAGGATGTCAGACAGATTTCTTAGCTCCTTTCTGCTAATTTCAACAGTGTTTCACACAGCAGAAAAGTCAGCCTGCTTGTTGCATTTCCCTTCCCTCCCCAGCCAAAGCCACCAGGGAGAGTTCCTGTGCATTGTTTAGCAACTAGCACAACATCAGAGGTGGCTGCTATTCAGTGAGGAGTACCTGAAGGTAACAGGAAAAACAGCACAGGCTTATGAAATGGTTCTGGTATATCAGCATAAAAAGTACTGTTCAAACATAAGCTGCAATCTGTTATTCAATCACATCTTCAGGTTGTCTAGCTGGATTTTTGGGTTAAGAAAGGTGTGTAAACAAATCTTATTTTCTTTTGACATGGTCCAGTCTGTATCAGTTCTTCTTCCAAACCCTTTTGCACTAATAGTGTTGAATTTTGTCTGTTTGTCGTGTGGAAGAATAATAATCTGAGCTGTTACTCAAAGCATCTCTCTTCATAGAATCATAGAATCATAGAATGGTTTGGGTTGGAAGGGACCTTAAAGATCATCTAGTTGCAACCCCCCTGCCATGGGCAGGGACACCTCCCACCAGACCAAGCTGCTCAAAGCCCCATCCAGCCTGGCCTTGAACACTTCCAGGGATGGGGCATCCACAGCTTCCCTGGGCAACCTGTTCCACTGCCTCACCATCCCCACAGTAAAGAATTTCTTCCTGATATCCAATCTAAATCTCCCCTCTTTCAGTTTGAAACCATTACCCTTCATCCTATCGCTACACTGCCTCATCAAGAGTCCCTCCCCATCCTTCCTGTAGGCCCCCTTTAGGTACTGGAAGGCTGCTATAAGGTCTCCCTGGAGCCTTCTCTTCTCCAGGCTGATAAAAACCAACTCTCTCAGCCTGTCCTCATAGCAGAGGTGCTCCAGCCCTCTGACCATCTTCGTGGCCCTCCGCTGGACCCCCTCCAACAGGTCCATGTCCTTCTTCTGCTGAGGACTCCAGAGCTGGATGCAGTACTCCAGGTGGGGTCTCACCAGAGCGGAGAAGAGGGGCAGAATCACCTCCCTCGACCTGCTGGCCACACTTCTTTTGATGCAGCCCAGGATGCGGTTGGCTTTCTGGGCTGCAAGTGCGCATTGCCAGCTCATGTTGAGCTTCTCGTCCACCAGCACCCCCAAGTCCTTCCCCTCAGGGCTGCTCTCAAACCATTCTCCGCCCAACCTGTATTTGTGCTTGGGATTGCCGTGGCCCAGGTGCAGGACCTTGCACTTGGCCTGGTTGAACTTCATGAGGTTCACACAGGCCCACCTCTCAATCCTGTCCAGGTCCCTCTGGATGGCATCCCTTCCCTCCAGTGTGTGGACTGTGCCACACAGCTTGGTGTTGTCGGCAAACTTGCTGAGGGTGCACTCAGTCCCACTGTCCATGTCACCGACAAAGATGTTAAACAGCGCCGGTCCCAGTACTGACCCCTGAGGAATGCCACTTGTCACTGGATAGTGCAGCTATCTAGCCAGTTCCTTATCCACCGAGTGGTCCATCCATCCAATCCATGCTTTTCCAATTTAGAGACCAGGATGTTGTGCTGAACAGTGAAATGTAGGAAAGCACACTCTGAAGCAGACCTCCAAAGCCCCAGATGTGTGGCAGTATATCAAGTCACAGGATAGACAGTGCTTCAGCTTTAGTTCTGAAATCCCTGTGCTTTCCTGGATGTAAGTCAAATCTCTGGGCATTACCCAAGCATACCTCTGGACACAGGTATGTGGATGGAGGTGTTCACAGTATATGGTGTAATGTACTACAGGCAACCTATAGGTGAAGCTCTCTACCAAAGATTTTTGATGTAGAGTTGATATACCTTGGCTACAAAGTGGAAGGAGTCAGTGGAATTGAAAAACGTGTGTGTGTGTGTGTGTGTGTATAAAAAAACTTTTATTGCAAGGAGAGCATCAAACAACAACTGGAATATACCCCCAGCTGGTACCAGTAATATAGCAACCTGTATTTCAAAGAAAGGCTACTTGAAATCAAAGTCATGTCAGAGTTACTGCTTTTCGTGAGCATCAGAAAATGCTTCCTCCCCTTATTTCTTTAGATCAAGATTTTTTTAAATGTATACTTATATTATTTATTCTCATTGTAGCATTCTGGGTAAAAGAAAAGTTAGTTTAATTCCTCCTTTCAAAGAAAATCACACTAATTTGAATATTTGGATTTGCACATAACTAGGTACTATGTGGGCTGTCTGTGCACACTCATTGTTCAGGTCCTATGTCGTTTTAGATTTTTTAAGTCAGTGGCAATTTTACAGAAAAATTATTGGTTTTGATTTTCAATTTGTCAAAGTATTTTCTTTTTTAGAATTCATTCCTATATTCTTTTTACTGGAAGCAGGAATGTCTTATTTTCTTTATTTCTTACCTTCTTTATTTCTTTCTTTTTTTTGTTTCTTCCTTTCTATCTTCTGCCTGCCTGCCTGCTTTAGGTAATATCACCATAATTTCTAGAAGCTATAACAAATAGGTGAAAGAATAGGACCAGGTTTTCTTCTTTTTAAATGGCAATGACTAAGCAGTAACTCCACAAAAGTTCTTAAAAGTCAGTTTGATTTACTATGGGGTACATTAGAGCAGTCTTTGGTGTACATTATCCTGCCAGAGAAGTTGTTTATATATATGGAACGAGGCGTACACTCGCTAACAGTCACTCGCCGAGGAGATCAGCTCCAGTGCAGGTAAGTCTGT